>CAEFZX010008805.1:0-98233 GCA_903066825.1 Alfaro cultratus
TTTAACAAGTGATGTCAAGAACAGAAGTTGTTATGCCTTTGAATTTAGTGCCATGATTGCCATCGTGTAAAAACTGTAAGGCATTCCATAGTTTATAAGCTACTTTCAGTTCTTTCAGAAAAGATGTAACAGCATATTTATGAAAACACTGCCAAGTTAAGTCATTCTCCAGACTCTTGTAAAATCTAAGCCCATCATTTCAATTCACTGAGAGACAAACACAATGTACCTTTCAACTGCATAAATTATGTCAATCATAGCTCACCTCTTCCAGATCTTTGCTTTGTCCCTCCTTCCTCTTAAGGATGATCTGCACCCCTCACCTGCCCCCTCTCCATTTATTTGTTTCTTGTCAACACTCAGTGCATGAAAGATTACTCAGCTTAACTTCCAGTGTACGGATATATTTATTGATATTGTGTGGCCGTGTGGGAGAGAGCTGTAAAGGTTCTAAAAGCGGTAGTTTTTTTGGCAGGAGTCTTTAGAAATGCCAGTGCCTCAGGGTGAGATGATTGGATCCATGTGGCCGGCAGTTTGGGGTTCAGCAACGGCAGCCTGCCCAGTTGGCCCAGCTTCTACATAGAGGATGTGAGCCCAGTTTGATGGACTGCTGTTCTGGACCCCAAAATGTTTAACTGGTCACTATGATGAAAACTAAGACGACTGCACCCAGACAGAGGTTACATGCTGATCCCCTTGTTACTGACATTTTGTATCTTGTTGTATATTTTGTGGATTGCCTCACAAAAAAATGTACAAGCAGTTCTCAGCCAAACCCGAGAGAAATTACTTTGCTCATGTCAACAACAGCTAAAGATGTGGAAATGAGCCAGCCCCTCGCCTCCTTTTGAGCTTTCATCCATTATGTTTGCAGTACATTACAGTAGGAGAGGAATGTGAGACAATTTTGATTTGCACTGACTGAAATGGGCTGTTTTGTAACTTGTAATTTGGTATGAATGGTTTCTGAAATTACACTCCAACAACACCGATGTTGCTAAATACAAATATGTTGGACATGAGAAATACGAGAAACAGAGCAAATAAAAAAAAAAACTTATTGGAGAAACAGAAATTTCGTGACATTTTCCACCATTGCTTTAAATACCTTTAAACGGCCACTCAATGACTTTGTGGTTAGTATTTTGGGGAACTAAGCATCTGACAGTAAAAACTATGAGTGGGTTTTTGGTTTGACTCTAATCAACGTTCTCTCCAAAAAAACATCACAAATAATTAGCAGCGCTCACTTGCCTGAACAAAATTTGGCATTTTAAATTTCTTACCATTACAAAAGAGGGCTTTCAAATATTTCTACAACAAAAGTTCCACTTCAGCTCCACAGCAGTAGAACATAGAATTTTATTTTCTGCGGATGCAAGTATTGATGCGCAGGGAAAACATGGCTTAATGGAAAAACCTTCAATGAAAAGCAGTACACTGCAGCATTTTCTCTAGCTCTTTACCACATATGTACCTATGGTAGCAGGGATTTTGATTTGTTCTTCTGCACAGAAACTTATCCTCTAGATTTCTTGGCTGCCCTTGAGCAACCAGAAGCTTCTGCTTCCTCCAACTGGTTTATCTAAAGGATTATTATGTAGACACAGGCTAAGGCAGTGATTCTTTATTACTCTGCTCCTTTGTTACCTTGGCAGGTTGTCTGATTTTTGATCGTGGATCCAGAATACATCTTCAGTGTTCTGGTTTAGGTCAAAGTTTTCTTGTCCAGGGTTTTACTGTACATGGTGGTCTGTTCGATGGGGAATCAGTTCACCCTTTGCATCTTCGTACACCTTGTACCTTAGTAGAAAACCAGCCTAAAAGCATAGTGCCATGTTTAGCTGTTGATGTTCTTTGGGTGATGTTTTCCTTTCCAGCATTTTGGGTTGATCAAAGAGAACTTAATTTTGATCTTATCTGAGAACAATACTGTCCCTAAACCTGTTTTGAATCACATTTAGTAGTTCAGGGGTCTCAAACTCCAATCCAGTATTCAACTTTTAATTGTGTTCCTGGACAATCTCAACTGACTGAAAGGACAGAATTTCATCCTTGTCATGCATTAAAATGTTCTCTGGCAAACCTGAGATGGGTTGTTACTTTACATTTCATGTTTCCTATTCTTATTATCACCCTCAACCTTATTGGGCAATATCTTGCAAGAGGCTCCAGATGGAGCACCGTTGTCACGAAGTTTCTTGCTGATGGTCTTGGAGCCCATTCTAACTTGGTGCAGATCTACAATCCTGTCCCATATACGTCCTCTCATATATTTGTGCTCTTGTCCATCGTTGCTGAAAGGTTGGAACAGAAGAAATGTATCATACACCAGCAATCTGGAATCACGAGTGTGATAATTCATTAACTGATTTGACTACATAAGACACAGACACAATCATTATGTGGGAACCAAAATCTTTTCATCTTGGATTATTATTAAATACTTTCACCCTATGAGACATTTTTATTTTTATTTTATTTTCCTTTGTATTTCATTCCCTAGATTTTTGGGGAGAATATTTTTGTTCATTGTTACAATGGAGTTAAAATTGTGTTTGTAAGTTGACAAGCATTCCTGACTACAGATTTCTGCTTATAGAAGCTGTTCATCAGCTTTGTAAAACAGGCTTTGAGGCTGGATATTGTGTGAATATTAAAAATGCAGGGGCAATAACAGAAAAAAATCATAAGTAACTTAACTGCAAAGTAATATTAAAAGGGGGGTTTATACAAACTGTTTTGCTTTACATCATGCTATGCTGTTATCCTCTCATCAAAAACATACTGAAAAATCCTTAAGATCTTTCAAACATCTTAAGGATGTTAAGATGTTTAACATCAAACATCTTATGATGATTCCCAAACACATGCCCATATAATGTGTCCCCTATTAACCCAAAGATCCGGCTTAGAGAGTCAGTCCCCATATATCACCCCACCTCTGAAATAGACTAACATTTCTAAAGCTGGTACTAATACCAAAATCATATCATGACATCATAAACCATCATACTAAGAATGAAAGACTACGGTTGCAAATGCGGTCTTCTCTTGAGCTTAGTATTGAAAGGAATTAGTAACCTGTTGATCACACTTGACTGGTGAAGTAAGTCTGTGAAGGTCAATAATTTAAATAACATACGATGTAGTTTCTGGAGACTTGTGAAAATGACTAAAACAACTATTATTTTTATAGATGAATGGTAACATCATCTGCGACAGACTGGCGACCTGTCCAGGGTGACCCTGCCTCTCGCCCGGAACGTAGCTGGAGATAGGCACCAGCACCTCCCGACCCCATTAGGGACAAGGGTATAAAGAAAACGGATGGATGGATGGATGGTAACATCATGGGAAAATACAATAAAAACAATTTTAGAAAATGACAGAAGTGTACTTTAAAGCAGCAGTGAATGCTGAATAGCAGTACTTGACTGTTATTCTACAATAACTGTGTTGTCAGTGTAACAAGCTTTTCAAAAGGTACATCAGAAACAGATCTCCATGCCAGAGTCCATTCACCGAACATCATTTACTCTTGATTTTAATATAAAGTGATGTAAGTGACATAGTCAGATTTGTAGGACACTGTTCTCTGCATTATTTGAGGTTTTGGCTGATGTTCCCTTTGCCTTTCCCATGGTTTTCCACAGACCCTTCCACATTTCTCCCCCACTCAGTTTAAAAGGGTGGCAGAGGTTTCCTTCTGTTTTTCATACCAAGAGCCAATTCAAAACTTCCACAGGAGATGGTGGTCATGGTTTGGCTTCAAAGGAGAAGCTACCCATGTGTCTACAAAAAGGAAGAAAAAAAAAGATTCTTAGTCAGGTCCAGTGGTCCACAAAAAGTCCAATCTCACCATTAATCAGCTTGTTGAATATCAATAAGTGACATAAAGCTGTACCTTTGCACCCAATAGCCTCTTGATTATAGGAACATTAAAACAAAGATAGTGCTCAACTAGTTTCAAGTGAAAGGTTCTCATAAAAATGCCCTAAACTTTAATATTGATTTTTAAATAGTTTACACCAAATCTTCCTGTAAACATAAAGTAAATATAGACTTACATGTTTAATTCCTTTGAAAAGCATTGCAGGAATCTAAAACATTTACATGCTCAGTATTAAATAAAGAAATTAATATTGTTATTAAAAACAACATAATGTATTCGCATTGGGTGTTTAATAGGTATTAAGCTTACCGGTTATACTGTTTAATGAAAGCGGGTAACTCAAATTTAGAGAAACAAGTTAGCATCCAGGGCACCTGTTTACCAAGAGTTGGGAAGACAGTTAATAGTTACTTTGTTACTGGGATGGCCTGGACAAACTGGCCTAAGTGGAAAATAATGTGTAGTTGTTTCCTACAAAGTAAAAATTTGAAGAAAAAAAATCTAATGATTAGCTAAGGTTTTTGTGCCAAATGTCTAGAAATGCCCATACCTGGACAAGTTATGTAAGAAATTTCATTTTTGTAGATATCCAGACCACAATGGACTGTTTAAAGACCCCTGGTACAAGAGCATTTCAGTAAGTCACTATTCAATAGGTCCGTATGAATTAAACTAAAAGAGTCGTATTCTTTAAGAGATTACCATGAATGCAAAGAAATGATTACCCACAAAGTACTAACAGTTGACATGCTATGCAAATTAAGGGTTAAACTCTTTTGATGAAGTAAGTTTCAAATGCAAAACAAGCAAATTTGATCAAACAGAAAAAGCAGTTTGAGCTTTGGAGGATCTGCTAGCAGGATTCTTATGAAGAGGAGTCAGAGTTGAATCTGTAATAAGTTGTGAAGAGCATGCACAGGTGCTGATTAGCAACCCTTTGGGGAGTTAGACTAAAACCAAGAAGCGAAACCGATGGTTTGACAAGTAGAAATTCCTCTGAAGTACGGTTGGTTCCTTTGAAATAATCTCCCTGGAGAGTTATTTAATACGCTCAATAAAAGGCTGTGATTGCACCTGCATAAAGCTTTTGGAAAAGCTCCGGTGGGTGTTGTCTCCAAGCAATGTGCAAATGATGAGTTGTATAATGACCGGCGGGCACACTGTATTGAAAGAAGCATTTGATCACAAAGCAGGATGAGTCAAATGAACTTCTTCCAGTGATTGTCAGTGCTTTGTTGACTGATTAAAATGTTATGGTTGCAATTATGAAAATAAGTGTCCAGACAGTAACAGATCTTAAAAGCCACATCTACTCTCAGTCAATCTGTACAGTTCCTACCAATAACTTTAATAATAATAATTTTGGACAGTAGCAGGAGAATTTTGAGGCTGGTTGTGAGGTTAGAATTTAATATTAAAGTTAGATTAGACTGATGGTGACCATAAAACCCAAAGTCAGAAAGATTAGCATTTAATCTCCATTTGTTTTCAAACAATTTGTCAGAAAATTACTCTCAGGTTTGAAATGCCTTCATATTTTCCTACTATAATTCATAAACAATACAAAGAAGAAGAAATCTGGAAGAATGTCAGTAAAACCCAAGCTTGGCACCTGTACTATCCGCTTCCTCACATGGCTCCGCATCAAAAAACACCATCTATCAAGTGTAACAAGAGTTACATCCACAAATGCAGTTAAACACAGTTCTGGCCAAAATACAAGGTTCATGTTCATCAGGCAGAGGAGACTTCTCAGGACACCGAGGCGTCTGCGATGGACCATTGAGAAGTGGAAACATGCACTGTCTGGGAGAAATGAATACCTTGTGCTACAGACCAAAACAGAAAAGGAACATCCAGGCTGTCATCAGCCAACTGTCCGAAATCCAGGGTCTGTAAAATCAAGCTGTCAAGTTTGAACATGAGTCTTGGGTTCATGCTGCTTTAAGTGAAGCAGAAGTCAAAGTGAACAGGATTGCTTTTTTTTCTCTACACTTTTATTACACCTATTTGTACTTTACTGCCCAATCTTCTTCTTTTTTTAGTACAAAATCCAAATGTTATACATAGTAAATTCACCAGAAAAATACAATTCAGTCTGCTTATATTGTACTAAAAGCCATCAAAAGAATTGTTTTCTTTAAGTCATCAAAGAAATTGATGTTTGTTTCTTGTCTCATATTTAAAGGCAACTTGATCATGCAGTTGGGAAGTTGGTCATCTGATCTTGGCATCTTCGAGGAAACATGAAGGAAAGAGAGATTTGGGGAACTAAGCAATTTAGAAATTTGAAAGTCAGCAAATCTGTTCTCTGACATCTTGGTGAGGTTTGTACTCTAGTAAGAAGATGGACACCTGTATTTTTGCACAAGTTGAAGACTGACTCAAGTGTGACTGAGTCAAACAAAATGTCTGATCAAATTTGTGCTAACTGTTATTCTTTTCTCTTTTTTTGAGTATATGAATGAAACTTCAAACAAAAATGTTGAGTTGGTATTTAGAAATGTTTTAGTATTTTTGGAGAAAACCTTCCTAAGGGAGGGCCATTGAAACTGGTGGTGTTGGAAAGGTTTTTTCTTGCTTGTCAAACAACATACCCTGAGTCAGTAAGTAGGTATTTCCTTATTTTGTTATGACAGGGGTCTCCAAAGCACAGCCTGCAAGCCATTTGTGGCCCTCTGAATAATTGTGTCCAAGCTGGACAAGTTTTTTTAAAAAGCATTTTTTAGGACGAGACTGTTAGATACAACACAAAGTGTGCCTCTTTTAATAACCATGTTTCTGCTTTCATTTTAATTATAACCCCAAACATCCCCTTAACACAACACCCAATGATTAAATACAGGAAGCGTTATCAATGTCTCATTCTTGTTGCTAAACATAGATTGTGGTACATTAAAAAAAATGTAGCCCAAAATCAAACTCATTGGACCCACACAATTTTGAAAATCAGTCTTGGATAATAATTTTTTATGTAAAAAAAAAAAAAAAAGAAAAACAATTTTTTTTGTGGCCCACGAGTGTTCTGAACTTGACAATTTGGACACCACTTTCTTACAAAGATCAATAAACATCTGAAATACCTGCATGTCGGTATTTAGGCTACTTATTTAGTGTGGGTGTGTTTGTGTGCATTTGTACTTCTATGCAGCAGAAATCCACAGGTTTGCAGTAACAGCCTCTTTACTGTCTTACTGTTTCATAGCCAGTTCCCATGCACAGCTAAAAGTTTACTCTTCATTCCATGTTGAGGAAAAAACACTGGAAACTCTTTTGGCTTTTTTTTTTTTTTTTTTTTTTTTGGAATGCCCCAACATCAGTATAAATGTAAATTGTTCAATATACTTCAACATGTTGGCTCTGTTAATCCTGCCCAGGGAAACCGCAATCGGAAACATTGTTTTTTTACAATAACACATTTCATCTTTACAAGAGTTGATGCTGCTCTTTTATATAGCTAGTCAAGTACCAAGGAGCGGGACCACCTCATGGAAAGCATTTGTGTTTAAGCTGCATTTAAAATCAGCTTGTTTAAACGTGAAACATTTATGCCCTTTCATTTATGCACTCATGCACCGCGGAGTTGCGCTGCAGGTTCATAACCTCACGGTGAAGGAGGGGAGGGGAGAAAAGAAAGATCCCATGCAGATTGAGTTGATATTGCATGCACTTCTGTATATAAGCAGAAAGCTTAGAGATAGTTAGCTAAGCATAAAAAATGATTTGCAGTAGTAGAGAACAGGCAGAAGCCTGGCTATGAATGTGTTCTCCCCGGAGCAGTGTGTTGGAAACAGGCGGAGAGAAACTTCTAACCTACCTCTGCATTTCACTTTTAAACTCTGTAAATGTGCGCCAGGGCATTTCAAGCCTGTCTGTATCTATAAACCTGCAATTCTGGGTCACTGGTCTGTTGATTCTAAGGAGCATCATCCAAGGAAATGAATTATACTAATACCAACGTATGGAAGACTGTTAGCTAGAATAGTGTTTATTTAGGAAAAGTACATAACTGGAAAAGTACATCTGTCTTACTCCCTCTTTTTATATCTTTTTTTTTTATTTCTTTACCTATTCAAATAGAGATGGAACAGTAACTTTTCATTGCTGAGTGGTTTCTGGTACATTGCTGTCTAAAAAAATGAGAAGAGAAAAGTCAAAGTCAGCGTTTTTCTCCCCCCAAATGTCCAACCTCAGAGCGAGGAAAGAACCCATGCGGGCTTCACCTTTCCGCTTCACTGCTAAAGTTACTGTTTTTAAGCACACATCCATATGGATGCCCAGCTCATTGTCAAATTGTATCTTTCGACCCTGAGTGTTTTGCAGAGGCCACCCTGGAGCTGCTGTCGTCTGACTGACAAGCTGGATGCAAAGCTGCTTCCTACAAAAAAATAAAAAATAAAAAGCTTTGTGCAAAAAGGAGGCTGTATTCCTCTTGTACATGCTGCATTTTAACTCGTGCTTGCCAGTATTTGGTTAGTGATTGTTGGATTTAATCCTCTAAGTAAACATTGACTTGATTTGGGTCTGTTTTATGTTTTAATTGTATGTTTTTACAAGTCCTGCTGTCTACAGTACGCAAGGTATTGCTTGCCAGTCGGTGACACAGGGTTTTTAATCAAATCCTTAAAAACGATGTCTGAAAGTACACATGGCTGATTTCAGCTAAACTCCGTCTCTGTTTATCATTAAAAAGACATGGAGACCACATTGCTCTGGCCTTTAATGATAATGCGTTACCACGCCTTACTAGAGTATTCCAACCTTTTCAACTTTTTTTTTGCATTTTATTACCACAAACATTGAAGTATTTTATTGTGATTACATGTGATAGAACAATATGGAGTGGGGCGTAATTATGAAGTGTAAATTATATGTGGTTTTTCTCTCTTTTTTTCCCCTTTCTGACAAATAAAAGTTAAAGGGTATGTGTAGCAGTTATCAACCAGCTTTGTCCAACTAGATAATTCAATTTTGACTCATTCTTCTTTTGCAAAAATGCTCAGTTTAAGTCAGACTGGCAAAAAAAACTTCCTGGATGTCATATTTCAAGTCTTGCCACAGACTCCTAATTAGATGTAAGTCTGGACTTTGACCAGGCCATTCTAACCGATGACTATGCTTTGATCTGAACCATCCCATTGTAGACCGGCTGTAAGGTTAGGGTTGTTGTCCTGCTGGAAGGCGAACCAGTCTCCCATTCTTAATTATTTTGCAGTTCTCATCCTGGATTGTTCTGAACTTTACTCCATTCCTCTTCCCATCAACTCTGACCACCATCCCTGTTCCTGCTGAAAAGAAGCATTTCTACATTATGAGTTTGCTACCAAAATGTTTTACAGTGCAGATGGTGTGCTCAGATTAATATGCAACTAATCTGCTTCACATAGCATGTTGAAAATAAGCCGAAAAGTTTAATTTGGATCTCATCTGGCCAGATGAGATCCTACGTGGGTCTCCTACATGGGTTTAAGGGACACAGCAATCAACAACCAGGTATTCTTATTGTTTGTGTTCAACAACAGTTTCTTTTCACTCCTCTATTAGGGCCATATTTTAAAAAATAAAGAACAACTAATAGTTGTTCTTTAGACTCCTCAACATGAGCCACAGATTTCTGCAAAACTACAGTGGTCCACTTCACTACTTCCCTGATTAATTCTCTCCTTGGCTATCAGTTTAGGTGGTCGGTCTTGTCTTGATAGGCTGTGCTCTTTACTTCTTCTGATGTTTTAATCAGAGCCTGTGGGATGAAATATTGTTTTAAAGCTCAACCCTGCTTTGAGCTTATCCACATCTTTATTCCTGGCCTGCGTACCGTGTTCTCTGGTCTTCATGATGCTGTTTGTTCTTTAATGTTCGTTAACAAACATCTGACGCCTTCATAGAGCAGCTGAATTTACACAGATTAAATTACACACAGATGGACCCTGTTTGTACTGATTAGATGGTTTCTGATAGCAATTATTTGCATTAGGTTTTATTCACAGCTATCAGAATTTAAGGGTTCTGAATGTAAATGCCCACTTTTGGTTTTAGTTCTTTCCTGTCTATAAAACACTTTGAAAACCATTTATCATTTTGGATTCATTAATGAAATTCATTGGCTTATGTGGATGTTACATGACAAATTGAAAAGTTTCATATTATAGCTTTGGCATAAGATTAGATTTCTCACATTTTGCTACATTTCAAGGCTTCCAAGTTTTCGTCAGAAAGTTTTATTATTCTTTTTGGAATAATAAAAATAAAACATGTAATGAGCGTTGTTTGTTTTCTAATTTGGTAAAATAACTTAAACAGTTCTTTTCTGTCTCCTTTTAGGGTCCTCCAGGTCCACAGGGAGAAAAGGTGAGTAATTATACATGCTTCTGTTAATATGTTAAATATTTATTTTACGTAGGATGCAGTTTGATGATTTTAAGAATCCATGGTTTTACTCATAATAGAGTGGTTTGTCAATACTTGTTCTGTTGCTGAAAACACGTGACTTCCTCTAAATAGAAACTATTGTCAGTGCTTTAAGATCGGCACCCTGATTTCGTCTGAGACTCTTATTTTGAAGTATTAAAGAAAGTTGTTATCCTCTCGTTTTTATATGGTTTCTTAATAAAGATTTTGTGAGGTTTGCTTATAAAACTCAGTTACATTAGCATTGCTGAAGTCACTATTTTTAAATTGCTTATCTGACAGAAATAAATCAGTGACTAAAAAAAATTATGATCTGTAAACCTTAAAAATACATCCAATGGCTAACCATTAGCAACAAATAATGCAAAACATGGCATCTGCTTGCTATCAGAACTAAACCAAAGGGCTATTTTGCTGCTTTTCAATCAGTCTGAACATTATTTCAGAAAATCTAGTAAAAAATTCAACATATTTTGACTGAGAAGATTCAAGCTGGGCAATTTTGAAAGAATTCTTTTGAGGTTTATAAAACATTTATTCCACCCACAAAAACCTGAAAAAAAATGTCCCTACTGCTGGGACATTATGACCACCTTATGAGTGTCTTAAGGCAGATTAAAGACTGTCTTAATGGCTGAATAATTGAACCGCTTAATACAAAATTATCATCTTTTTCTGACCTTTCGCACATGTTGATCTACAAGCTGATTGTAGCTGCAAGTTCATACACATTCACGCTGCTGCCTTTTAAAAGCATGGCTTTGATTTTTTTTTTCCAAGATATTTTCATTGCCAATCAAACCAACAAAACTGTATGCATCTCTCCAAGCAAAGTTTTATTAAATAGACATAGTTTTTCACAATAATTTTTCTTTATAAACTGGATGAACTTGATTTAAAAGCTTTTTCTTTTCAATGTGGAAAGTGACCTGACCTGAAATAGCCATAACAAACATGTGTAAGGACCTCCGGTATTTAGAGGTTGCAGTTCATTTGGCCACAGAGAGTGTAATTTGGTATCTGCTCCCATTTTATGTGAATTTAAGTCAACCTGACCTTAGGTTTCAATTCTAACATTCCTTTCTCAGGCTCACACATCCACAGCACAGAGCGTTAAAAGCCACAGTCCCATGTAGGCTAAAACCCTAAAATGCCTCACTGTGCAATGCTCCATAAAACAACAATGAAGCGTGCAAAATAACCACACAGCTTCTTCACAACTCTGAAGTTCTGTGGACAAAGAGCATGCCTGTGGAATAACACCAACATTGATCAAATCCCTGAATTTATTCATTATATCCACTGGGTTTGTGTTTGAATTTAAAGTGAAAACACTCTTGAAGACATCAGTATTGAAACTCAGCAGTATTAAAACTTAGAATTAAAGCATTTAAAAGTAATTTAATAATAATTTCGTAGTTAAATTATCATTAATTTAGCTAATTAATGATAATTTAATCATGAATTATAAATGATTCATATGCTCTGAACTTTTTCACATTTCCTGTTGCTACAAACTTCAGTATATTTTTGGGGGACTAATGAATAGACAGAAACACGGAGACCAAGAAACACAGCAGACATTCAAAGGGTAAAGTTGTGGTAAACTTTTCCAAAAGTCAGGTCTTCCATCTGTAGATATACAAAGAGATATATCCTCAAAATACTTGTAGTGAAACTACAGCCACATTTTTCAGATTTCGATTTGTATGAACATTTTCTCCATTCCTTTCCTTCACCATTTACTTGTTGCTTTGTACTGGTCTATTGCATCAAATCCTAATAAAATACATTGAAGTTTGTCACATAACAAAATGTGCATAGGTCCAAAGGGCATTGACACTTTTGCAAGAATTGTGCTTTATTGAAGTAGTTACTCCGATTTTGTGTACGTTTATTGATGATAAACATGAACACTATTTCCTAATGTGTGAAACAACAGGAAATAGCATGCATAAAGTCAAACGCATTGAGAGCGATATGTCGTCATCTCAGCCAATCTGCACTCATTTGGAAACAGATATTTGTTGCGTGTTGTTTCCACTGACCAGCGTCATAAATCAACCCAGTAATTTCTTTTTTTCCCTTCTTTTTCTCCTTCTTTTTATTAGCACAATGTCCTGATTCTCACTACCAGATCTACACGACTGTCGAACATTTGTTTTGAAAGCCGTGAACTGCAGGGTTCTGTTGAATAAACTGGTGTCCACTCTTCTCGTATAAACCACTTCATCTGCAGTTTAATGAAATCCAAAACAACTTTGCGCTCCCTTCCCCACCCAGGGTGAACAAAGCGTTTGTCGGAATGGCCGTTCGCAACTGTTTTCCCATTTAATTTGGTTCTGGCAAAACGGCTCGATGAAAAATGACAAAAATTCCAAGAACTGTTATTTAAAATTACACATCGACGCTTGTTTTGATGAAGTTTCCCGTCCATGCGTGATAAGTTGCTTGGTTTATTACGCTACCACAGATCAAAACTCAATCAAACAAGACGGTTTGAATATTCTCATTTAGTCGATTTTAGACCCATTAAGGTTATAATTCACCTTCCAACATTTACTCTCCCTTTGCTTATTTTAAACAACAGTATGCTTTTGTTTGGGTTTAACTCAAATGTGATAAAGCCACAGTCTTTGGCATGCGGACTGACTGGAAACCAAATGTTTTAACCTTCAGAGTCGGCCTCCGTCCACAGACATACACCCCCAGAAAAGGCAGACGGCCAGAAGATCTCTGGGGCAAATAAATCTGGCATAAATGCGGTTTCCACCCGCCCCCTCACCAAAACCTCACACCACCACTCTCCTTCTTCTCTCCTTCTCACATACCCAATTCATGTCATTCCATGTTATCATAAGTGATTTTACTTTCAACCACAATGAATAGTTGAGGGTTCCTGTATTATTTCACGTTATCAATGTGTTCTGCATTATGCCTGAGTGATTTTGGTGTGAGCCTCTGCTTATTGCTGCATTACTGTATTTATGCATGTGTTCCTGTATATTTTGCCCTCAGATCCTGAGACAAGTTTTCTTTTTTTCCCCTTCTCTTTTGTAGGGAGATCAAGGTGACCAGGGACCACGGGTATGCGGTTTCCTTTGACTTCTTTGTGATTAGTAGATGAATGTGATTGTGTGTGTCTCCCCCCCTCATCCCCCAGCAGAATTGTGGGCAAAAGGTTTGAAATGCATGAAATTCCTGGGATAGAGTTCTTCCAATGTGGCCAAATACAACAAGCATCCCAGTGCTGCTTGTTTCTACATCAGCAGCGGGTAGGCAGACTTGTGAGAAACTTTTGGAGATTTTCACTATAGTCCCCCTGCAGCAGTTGAAAAATGCTCATTTTTACTTCGTCATTGGATTTAATTTGCAGTTTGTTCCCACCAGCAGAAGAGCTCTGCTCAGTCTCAACAACAACAACCAAATACCAGTTCTGTCCTCACACTAAGTCGACTCGTGATTAACCTCAGTTCTAGATGTGATGTGGCATATCCACCACTTTAATTATTTCCAGCTCTATAAGTCTGGCATTTCTATAAAAGTGCAGCATCTAAATGATGCTAATGTAAGTGCTTTACCATGCTTGATGCTCTCCAAAACGAATTAGTCTATCTCCGGTTAGCAGTCAGCGCAGCTTTCCTTTGACCCCCCTCTAATAATGGCTAAAAAATGAGCCGTCCTTCTGAGAAATAGGCTGCACAGGTTTGTTTAAAGTAGACTGCATTAAGAGGGGTCACATGTGCTCATGCATGCGCACACTTTCACTTCCTCTGTCTCTGCTGTTGTTCATCAAGGGCGGATTGTATGCTAGTCAGAGTCACTTTGAACGCCTGTAATTGATTTATAATGGGCCAGAGAACACACAGAGGTTGGCACAACACGAAAAGAGAATTCAGCAGCACATTTCGTCTTGTCAGGAGAACTCCAGCCGTCTCTCAGGCAGATCTGATCCCAATTCAGAGCTGGCGCCCACCCAGACGTCAGTAGTTCACCGAGGAACTTTTGTCGGCTCTCCTCAGGGCGAGTTTCACCCGGTTTTCTTTATGATTTGAGAGTCAATACAAATGACCCTTTCTGTGAAATTGAATTAGCGGTCTCCAAGTGACACATCTAATGTTTCTCATAAGCATCCACCCAATTGTAGCCAACTTTAGGGCTAGCTTTCCTAGAGTGAATTCCCACCGCTACAATACCTGCAACTAAAAGTGTTGTTAGAGCTGCACTGATTAAGGAAGCAACGGTAGAAATAGTTTTAATTAAATGTGTCATTTTTACTCTTTTATTTTGGATCATTTTTAACCAGCATTTAAGGGTATGCTTGACATTTCGGGCCATCGATATTGCGGAAGTTTGCAGTTTTGGTTGATTCATCCAACCATAGATAGGTCTCCTGTCCATCACATGGAAACATAGGGACATGCACACACCTACAGGCCATTTACATTGACCAGTTAACCTAACAATTACGTTTTTTGATTTGTGGGAAGAAGCCGGAGTACCAGGAGAGAACCCACCTATGTACAGGGGCCTTTTTGCTGCCAGGCAGCAGCGCTACCAACAGTGCCACTATTCAGCCCAATTTGTCCCAGTTATTCATTTTAATACACCACAAAGTAGAAAATTTACAAAAGTATGTACATATTTTTCATACATATTTAAATATATATATAGTTGGTTGTTTTTTGGTTGTTGTTTTTTTTACAAGTTTTGCCCATTTAGAGATAAAAATTTGCTCTTCTTCAAGTTGGATGGGGAATATCTGTGAGTACATTTTTCTAGTCAAACTTTTTGTTTACATTTTGACTAAATACAAATTATCTAAACTATTTCATTGTAGTTCTCTCTTTTTGTTGTTGCCTTACTGGAAGGTGACACCCTAACCATCCACCACTATTTAATCTGGTAACATTGCCAAATTAAATCGCTTACAATAAATGATTTATTTTAAGTTGAAAAGCATCATTGAAGACAAATGTTTGTAGAGCTAGCAAAGTGCAATTTGTCTTCGAGAATAAATAAACAGAGCATTTTTAAGATACCATTTAAGCGTCTTTCTGTTACTGCAGTGTTGTCCCTTTAAAAGGTACAAATTAATGCAGTCGCATTCAAAGCATTACAGGTCGGAAAGCCGAGTAGGTCATTCTCCAAAAATATATTATTTACTTTCTCAAAGCAGCATATTGACTTTTTATATTAGATTAGTGAGTAAACATAGTGGAACAGCGTTTGAAAGATTTTTCTTAATAAATGAAGGCATAGCTGGACAAGAGCTGGCTGACCTTCGTTCTATTTATCTGGGTGGAAATGAGCCTCATTTCATGGCTCATATTGAGCCTGAGCAGGGAGTTGATTAGACCCATATGAAAGAAGATATAAACAACAGAGCATGTCAAGATAATGTCCTCTACATGTAGCACAGATTACGCTCCTGCCAGGTTGCATCTAAATCAGTTGTCCCTCATAATGCAACAAAAGACAGCCGAAGAGAGTGTGAGAACTGTCCCACGGCACACTTCCTCTGCTTTCTGCCCACATGTCAGGGTCAGCCATTTGTCTGTCCAGAAAGGTCACGGGTCATATCCAAATATGAGAGGTTAACCAAGCAGCAAATAATGAATTGACCAGTTTTGACAAACAAATACACGACCACCTCTGAAGCCGCACTTGTGGATGTAATTATCGTGAGTTGCTGGCTGTGTGCATCTCGCTGTAAGGTGTGTGGTCCCTTTTGATCGTTAGCAGTAACTGCAGCTGTCAAGCAAAGGTTGGAGAAATCATGGATTACTTTGGAGAAATCTTTCAAAAGCTTACTTTCAAAAATGTAACTTTCTTGTCTAGGAATAGTAGGCTTTGTGAAATACTTGAAAAGAAAGATCCTAACATTGCAAAAAGCATTGAACACATTCATTTTTATGCCAGGAAATATATTTATAATGATATGTCATTTACACCATATCTTGGTGACAACCCAAGTAATCCATAATTACAAAGAAATTAAAACAAATCCATGAATGAAGGTCTTTGTAAGAAGGACAAATGCGATTCAGAAAGACTGGAAATTATCTGCTGCATTTTTTACAAATAAAATAGTAAGCTGCAGCAGTCTATAGGCACAGTCACTACACAAGACTTCACTGCTGAAGAAAACACATGCTGGTGTGAGTCTGTGTTTCGTTATGTGGTAATGATAGAAATTTACTAAGACGTCCTTGATAAGAAACTGTGGCCAAGACGATTTCAGATATTTGTACAATAAAAAAAAAAAACCTATTAACTGGTTTCAGAGAAAGAAAATAAAGCAGCTAGAATCATCTGACTTGTATCCAGTTGAAAATCTTTTGGAAAAACTGAAGATCAGATGGCATTGAATAGACCAGAAGCACCTGAGCAAAACCTGAAACTGGTTTCAGTATACAGCTTAATATACTTTATTAAGCTTCCTGAACTCTTATTTCCATGTCATTTCACTTCTTTATGCAATACTGACTTCAGAACGATTTTGATGATTTAGTTGTGAGTTACTTGATGTAAAAAGAAAACTTGATGTATTTAAGATTTGTTTTGTTCCCTGTAATTTTCAGTATTTACAGTATTTAACAGTACACCCTTGAGCTTTAAACCATTTAAGCACAATATTGTAAAGCTAATTCATATGTAAATATTCAGAAAATGCAACTGCCTGGTATTGCTAGGGTTTTTTGGTGACCATGACTACTTTCAGGAGATTCTGGCCTGGTCTGGCGTCATATCATAGTTTTTGTTTACTACAGATCAATTTCCTTTGCCACAGGCATATATGCAGCAACAGAGCTCCCCACCTAATAACTAACATCCGTTTTGGGAGTAAAGCAAACAAAAGCAGTCTGTAAATGGTTAGGATTTTCTGTCAGCCACTATGCTATTATCATTCTTACACATGGACATCAGCATTGAAGCAGTATGGAGACGGAGCTGAATTTTTTTTTTTCCACATTTCAAACACACACCGGTCAGTGAGGTGGTCAACATCGTGTTGACCTGCCTGCATCTTTCCACCAAAATGTTCTGCATGCATATGCCTCAGAATGATTGGAAAAGCACAATGTGTATCATCTTGCATATGCCCCGCACTGGATCTCATGCCTGGAGTAAGTGTATTGTCTGTTCCCCCTGACCATAATCCACTGCTTGTTTTTCCCCTTCTTTGTCTTCAAAATGTTTGAGGTCGTAAATAACTTGAGAAATACTTGTGTTTCGATTCCAGTTGCACACAGCAAGGCTATTGTATCCCCTATTCATTTATGCTGCAGGCATGAATCAAAACAGCTTGCCTTGAAAGCCATATTCCTAATGAGCCATGCTTTTTGAATTATCTTTGGAAAACCAGAGGGATGGCACAAAAGCCGTGTTTGGATAAGCCAGATTTTTATCTCAAGCTTGACTACAGATGAAGATTGATCCTTCACAGGACATGTTTATGATTATCTGCCAGTCTTTTAAGAAATACTTTCATCTGTTTAGTTATGGTGGGTATTTGTGGTGAGGCACAACCTGCAGCATAAAGATCACCAACAGAATATGTAATCATTGCAGAACCAGCATGGCGCACTCTTTGCCGTGCAACTAGAACTTGGCTAAAAGTACGCTTCAACTTTTGTTGTTCAAATTCAATCAATCATTATTCCGCAGAATAGGCAGTTGTGTTTTTAAAAAACAATACAGTGCAAAAGTTTCGGGTCATCCATCATTTTTTTTTCTATTTTACTTTCGAAGAGCCAGACATTCATGTAATGTAAATTGACTTGAGCAGTATGTTTTTTCATGTTTTCATAAGGTTTTTCAAAAATGTCCCTGATTTTGACTTCTTTTCCGCTCATTTTCAATCTAATAACGGATCATTTCCAAAGAGAAGTGGGTTTTTTGTTGAGTGCTTTAGCTCTCACCTGTAAGTCATTTTACACATAAAAACATCCTTAAACCTTACAAATTAATTCATCAAAAATGAAAGTGATCTATAGTTTTATGCCTCTTCATTAAGAAAGAACAAATCCTCAACTTTGCTCTGTGGTGCTAACTAAAATATCCAGATTCTTCACTTTAGCATATTTAACTTACCACAATAAATGAAAATATCTTCACACCATCAGGAAGACATCCCAAGTCCCCTAAAAAGAAAATCATGTAATTGCTTTTGAAACAAATCCGAGAGCTTGTTACCACGACAGCAAATGAAACGTACTAACAAACTGCAGCACAATATAAGCTTGATGGGCGTTTGGTAAAAACATAAGGAAGGGAACAAAAGGAATGCTGTTTTGGTTGATGTTAGTCAGCATGACTTTGTGTTTTGCCCCAGAGATGAGGATATAAAAGTGCTAAAAATCAAAACAGAGCTATGGCCACTATCTCTCAAAATGATCTAACACACTATAGAGCATTTATTTCACTGAGATTTAAAAACCATGTTTGGTGGACTAAAAATCACAGAGTCTGGATCCAGATCAAAGTTAATATGCAGCTGTAAATCATTGCTTCCTTCCAACACAGAGAAGTCCCAATGCTTTCTCATTTTATCCACTTTTCTTGGCTAGATTACATCTGTCATGAAGTTTGTGGAAAACAAAAGAGAACTATTTTACTGAATTCCCAATAAATGTCTCAATGTCTTATTTTCTGAAGCACAATAGGGAACTACACATGGGCTTACCAGTAAATAGAAATTCAGACATTTTACAATAAAATATTGACATATTCTTTGTCTCTGACTTCGAGTACTTCAAGTACTATTCTTGACATTTTTTTCCATGTGTTAAAAGTCTGAGTACTTCTTATTTTAAAAAGTCAATTTATATTTCAAATATAACCACCCAGCTTTCATGAGTGTGTGGCTCTCAGGCTGGATGGGAAATTGCTTTGGATCCTGTTTAGTTAACGACATACAAACCATAGCAGTAAAACTGAACCTGTTATGCTGAGTCTTAAGTGGATACTTAGAAAATCAGTTCAAATTGAGCAACAAAACATTTCCTCACACTCTTATGGGACACTTAGAATGTGTTTTATTTGCTAAGGTTTGTACTGCTTTATTGTTTTTCTTTGTAAAAAATTAAATATAAAGGCTCCTGTCCTGCTACCAGATCCAATAGCCCACTCATATCAGGAATAAAGCAGATTGTTGCTATGTTAGAAACCCACAACTACCAGAAAAATCCTCTAGCTCTGTTAAAGTTGCTTCATGGCTTTTCATCAATTTTAAAAAGACACCCAGTACTTTGTACTGTCATCACTGCACCATATTTTCTCTCCTTGATGATCACTGTGTTCCACGAAATGGCTCGGAAACATTCTAAAATATTGTCCTGGCAAACCTCGACTGGTTTGCCATGAGATGCAAAAAATGAAACGTTAGAAAAAGAACAAGAACAGCTGAACTTCATTTGGGTTTCATCAAAGGCACTTAAAATGAAGAACTCCTATGAGTTTGAATGTGGTGTTTAATTGTGAACACAACCACACCCCAGTTTTAAGTGGGTTGCGGCTTTATTACATTATTTTGTCTTTCCTCCTCAAAGGTTTCAGTTTGCTTTTCAAATGAAGTTCAAATATGGTTTTAGGTCATATCAAATATTAATATTATTTAATATTTTATTATAGTTCCACCATGGCACTTTGCCATTGTTGTGAAGACTTTTAACACCTATAATAATTAGGTAACATAACCCACGCACTACCCACATAGACCCATATGTAAATCAACTCACTCATCATGATATTTGCACATTAATGTGAGAGATTTCCCCACACTCCACAGTTTGTGGTAGAAGTGTAAGAATACAAGCTGGATTGTTGTCTTCTTCCGCCTTTTACTGTTTTTGTTCATCCAGTGTTTGAGTGTCATGTGTGTGTTGTGCCATGTTCTGCTGTTTGTCCCTTTAGGGATTGCCTGGTCTCCCTACGCTGGCTGCTTTGCACAGCAATCAGATCCTGACTGTCAAGGTTTGTCTGTGGTGGTGCTACCTAGCTGCTGGGTCCGACCCTCTCTGAAGCACACACTGGCCGCTTTCCTTAAAGCGTGATGATTGAGTATTTACCCGAAAATCCCTGTCAATTGTTTCTTCTCTATCCTACTGTTGCTAGCAGGCTCTCACTTAACAGATTTCTGCTCCATTTTACATCCCAGATCCTCCACTGAGAGCAAAGGTGGCCTTTTACAACATTGTAATATGTAGTTAACTGGAACAGACTCTGTATCCTGAAACATGGTTTGGCTCATGTCTATTGACACTGAAATGAATGGAAGGAGCTCTAAAGGGAATACTCAATTATGACCAAAAGTGGCAAAATGTTGTTTTTTTTTATAGCTCATGCTCATGGTTCACCACACAGCCTCCTAACAACCAATTTGGCCTTTATAATTGTTTCATCGATGGCAACGCCAATGGGCGCGAGCAGAATAATGCAAGCATTGACAGACGGAAGGTATGAAATCAACCTCAACCCAGAAGGTTGACCCATGCTGGTTTCAGTGTGTGTAGCTCACAGGGTTTGACTTGGCAGCAGGCACGATGATGATGGCGGTGCTTTCACAGACAAGGAGCGATTCCCATTTTTCCAAGGGGTGGGGGGACTGTGAACCCACTTCACACTCCAGAGGTGGTAATTAGGGGTTCCAGCTCCAAAAGGCAACCCCATACTTCCCAAGCAAGTCACCTCAGTGTTGGAAAAGTGTGGATTCACCTCCATCTGTGAAGGCGCTGTTTGGGGGGGTTTCATGAACATGGGACTCCCTAACAAAATCTGTTTCTCTTTGCATTTGGCTTCTCATCCTCCCCCTCCTCCTGCTGCTTCTTCTTCTGGGACCTTCTCCTTCTTCAACCTTCTCTCACCTCTGAACTCCGACTTCTTGACCTCACACACCTGCTCAGATGGTCTTCCCAAAGATCAATCATGGCTTTCTTTCCGCTGACCAGCAGCTCATAAAGCGTCGGCTCATTAAGGTAGTGGGTGTGTCCTCTCTCTTGTTTCTTCGTCCACTGTGCCAAGTGTCACCAATTCACCTCTCTCTGTCTAGAGCATGCCAGCCTGTAGATTCTGTCATATGCACCCTCATGCCCCCTTCTGTTATTGCAAAAGTTAATAAGAAAATGTCCTAATAGATGCTTGGTAGAGTAAAACGAATTACTGTCTTGGCATTAATAAAAGGAATTTCCCCGCAAGTTAAATTGCTGGATATCTTCTCAGAATTTCTCCTAATTGAGTAAAATTATGGACCACACATTTTCAGTATTTCTCTCTTGATTATTGAAACCCTTCGCTGATAAATGTGACCTTTTTCAGACTGTGCTTAATGCATAACCCAATTAAGATTGCATGCATCTCAAGTAAGTTATGCAAATTTTAAACCATTATATTAAATCTCCTTGTTGTTGTTTTATGCTAGCTCCAAAATGAAATCTTTCCTCCTAATTACAAATGGAGGTAGGCCATAGCCACCCACGAGATCATTACACCATTTCCTTTGTCATCATTTAACTGCTGTTGCTTCTGTCTTGGTTGATCCAACAATATCACATAGAACTGATGTGGAAATGTATTCTTTTTGTCATACAGGGAGATCAAGGCCAGGCAGGACCACCCGGGCCTCCAGGCCCACCTGGCCCTCCAGGACCAAGGGGCCCTCCAGGGGACACTGGAAAGGATGGACCCAGAGGTTTGCCAGGTCTACCAGTGAGTACTGAGTTTTGATAAGAAGAGAAGCTTGACAAACTTGAACTAAATACAGTTTTGCAACCCTAACTGACCCCTTTTTTAATTATTTATGTTGGAGGACAAGACTTTCCAAAGACCTTATTGATGTAAAGGGTGGAGAAATAATGGCAAGACTTTTTTAGGATAAACTTGTTATTTCAGGACTATAGAAGACTTTCCCCATTAAAGTACTTTTACAAATACAAAATCCACTGTAAACTGTAGTAATATTTACTCACATTTATCACTTTTGGTGTCTGTTGATTATCCATGTTGATATCATTGATAAATCATCTCAATAAGTTAAAAATTTACAACTGTCATAATGGCAAAAATGCGAAAAACCTTTGGAACGTCTGGTATGATAACTGTTTCCATGACAAATGTGACAAAAATTGGCACTGCATCTTTACATACCAGGAATGAGTTATGGGTCTTCTTAAAGGAACTGCTAGAATTTGGTCACTGGTCTCTGAGTGTTACTGGAATTGCATTATGTTACTTCAGCACACTCCAGTCTGAATTTCAACACCTGTTAATGTATGAAAAGCTATAAAATACATGTCTTTTTTATTGCAGTATCACAATCTCAGAGTGAAAATATTGAAAAAATAAATAAATATACTTATTTAGTGTGAGAAGAAAACAGAAGTTAAACATTCGCTATCTGCGCTGGGCCCTTTCTAGTCTGGGGACTGAGATGGCGTTGAAACATCAATTTTGTGTCTGGTGAACAATTTTTATGTTGATTTGGCCAGATGTTTGTCGTTATTATCCAGTTGTTTTGTGTTTTCTGGCAGAGGTCCCCCAGTATTTTTAAGAGAACAAAGTTCCCAGGACCGTTGGAGCAACCCACAGCATCACATTGGCTCCACCTTATTTAAGAGAGGGCAAGAGAAGCTTTATCACCATTTCGTCCCTTTGTTTCACACCAGACCCACATGGAGTGTCTGTTAGAAGAAAGGACAATCTTAGGCCCAGTTTACACAGAATTGCTTTTTATTGAAGCCGAAACATTTTTGTTGTGATCCAACTGCTCATTTACACGTCACCAGTGATTGGAGTCTCTGACACTGGCCACTAGCATGACGACTACAGTGGACTCAAGGTGTCCCGGTACTCTCATCTAAGCGGTGATGCAGTGCATTCTAAACATGAAACTTTTCCCCAATCAACATCCAAAAGTACTAGCAGTTTCCAGACAGCGGTCTCATATAAACAAAGCCTTAGTCTCATCTAATCATAGGACTTGGTTCCAATTAAACCTCCAGCAGAGATTAGCAAATTACACATTTAAGTTTTTATGGAAACTCTCTTTTGTGGGATGCTTTTGACACGAATGGTTGGCATTAAGAAAATATCTAAATGAATGGCATTTGACCTCGTCAATACCACTCTTTGCTGCAGCTTTATAACAGTCAGCGTTTGAGGTTTTCTGTTTTACTTTTCTCTGTGCATGTTGGCAAAATAAGTTTTGGACCTAGTCTAACCTCATTGGTCAAGTTGAGTCCATCCATCTATCTTCTGTACATGCTTATCCTTGCAGGGTCAAGGGAGTGCTTGTGCCTGTCTCCGGAGGTCATTGGGCGAGAGCCAAGACACACCCTGGACAGGTCACAAGTCCATCACAGGGCAATACGGAGACACACAGTACAATCAACCATCGCACACACATAAGGGCAATTTAGAGAGACCAGTTAACCTAACAGTCATGTTTTTAGATTGTGGGACAAGCCAGAGCAACCATAGGGGACCCACGAACAATCTCCATGCAGAAAGACCCGGGGGTGCCAGTGTGCAGCCCCCGATCAATGCTCTAGTTTAAACAGTTCCAGTTTGATTATTGCGTTGACTGTAGATATGGGCAAGTTGAGTCAAGCAGCTTTTTGTCTGTATCTGTTTCCTGATTTATCGAGATGAGTCAGGAATCTGACTCTTGAATGGAATGTTCTCTTTTCTTTCCCATTTGGAGGAGCGACTATGAGAAATCTGCCTTTCCCTCAGGTCATATTTATAACCTATTTGTAGTGAAATAGAATGCCATGGGTAACAATTTTCTAGAAATTTAGTTAATGTTAATAGAAGTCATGTAAAAAGAATTCTTTAAATGCTTCTGCTATATTTATTTTATGGCAAATGTTAGGCTTGTTAATTAGTCATGTACCAATCATTTGTAAGCAATTATGTCATAATAATTTATATTAAATAAATGTACTAAAATTCAAGGTTGGATTGTTCTAAAATGTTCAGTGTCAGATTATGTTGCTGCACTACATGATGAATTTACTCATTTTTGAGGCTTCTCGCACATCATTTTTTAAAGCGTGGAAGGTAATATAGATTATTTTGCAACAGCTTCCGAACTACCAAATTGTTTATGCTTCTTTAAAGTGAATGATGGTCTTGAATAATTGAGACATCTTTATATTTGTACCTGAACACACACCTTAGTGTCAGAGAGGGAAAATATTAATTGGTAAAGGCAAAGGCTGAAACGGGGTTTCACAGTCACTAAAATGTCTTTGGGTCTACAAAATTTTGTCAATTTTTCTTTGAAAATGCCACACTTTTCCTCTTGTAGTCGCATCTAATTTGACGTGACCTAATATTCAGAGGAAAAAATGCCAGTGGAAACCTATTTAACGAAGAGCGGAAGAACCGTTTGGCCTTTTTTTCCCTCAAATATTTATAGATAAAAATAAATCCCCCTGGGGGAATAGTTTTATTATTACACAGATTTATGTTGGCTCAAATGTTTCTGTTTGCAACATAACATTTTTCATTTCTTCATGCCCACCACTGGCCTTTTGTTAATTTACATGAACCGGGAGAGAAAAAAGAAACAGAAAAAAGCTTGTCAGTTATTTTCAGCCATAAAACCTTCTGCAGGCTCCAGCTGATCTTTATTGTGTTGGCAGGAATCTCAGTAGCTCAAATATATTAAGAATTGTTTATGAGGTTATTTCCAACTTTTTTATGGTGATTGTTTTCAGTTCTTCCTGTAGAAGTTGCTAAACTTGTTAAAGTTTTTTTTCCCCCAAGAAGTTACACTTCTCCTTCTAGGTGTCTGTACTTTTCTTTACTTTTGACTGTTGTGAATAACTTAGAAGAAAGGCAATAAGTTTATAAGTATATAAAATTGAAATGACATGTGTCTTAGTGATGTACTAAAATCTGAATGAGATTTGGACCAAAAGGAAAACCCAGAATGAGGTTGTCAGATAGAGACATGGAACCGGGCAGGCAACATAAATTCTGATTTGTATAATACTCTTCTGCATATTTACAATCAGCAGATTGGCTCCATTTGCATTCACAAACCTTTTCAAATAAAATTAAAACTAAATTGATGTGTATGGATTTTTTTTAAGTAAGTCCACGCTCTTATATTGACTTTATTATTTTTTTTCTCTAGGGTGATCCAGGCCAGCCAGGAGAAATTGGACTCATGGTGAGAAATTATTTTATCTTCTAAACTGACATTTTTTTTCATACATTTGGATGGTTACATACCAGCTAGCAATTGGTTTGAATTCTTGTATCTACTTTGGCAATGTTATAATTGGCCATTCTAGCTCGTCCGGGAAGGAGTCATGATGAAGAAGCTCTTCAGCTTTAAGCTCATAATGCAACACTTGATGGGATTGTTGCATTAACTTTACTAGTGAGGATGAGGAAGCCACGTATTTATTTCAATATCGTATCAAGAGTTGCACAAGATTTTCATCTTGCCGTATTTGAATGGATGTGCCATGACGACCAATTTGAGGACATGCTAAGGTTTAGGTATTATAGTACAGCAACATTTGATGTGTTGAATATCCATATGTTCTGAAAAACATGATTTTAACATGAGGATGAAACTCAACATCTTTGCTTGTAATTCAAGCGCTGAGTGTATTTTTGGTATTTAATAGCTTTCATAGAGGCATCACATGGGTTTGATGTTGATTTTGATTGCAATTTTTTTTATGCAGAGACTTAATGTTAAGGATACATTTTATGATAACTGATAAAACACTTTCTCTCACAAACCCAAACATATAGGACAAGCCAATAGCCGGCGGACAGCAGGTGGACGCAGCTTGAAGCTAATAAAGCTTTTGATTAAAAGCTACATTGAAAAGGTCAAAGCAAGCTCTTGAAAAAAAAAAAAATTAAAGGAGACCAATTGACTAAAATCACATGCTGCTGTCGGATTTTTACAGAAGCAGAAACAGGAAACGATCAGGGAAAAGGAGCCTTTTTATCTAGAAACCCATTACCAATGACCTTTCGGTACACTCGACAATGACTCTTCAATGTTTTTTTTGTTCCCAACTGTTTTGTTCCCATCGCCGCTCATACAGTAGCTGTGGCGGTAGCAAAGTTTTTGTGAGTCATGAGAGTAAAACGGCAAAGTGGAGGGTCCCAGGTGTTCTTCCATAAGCCTGAGGTGCTTTTACAGCTGTTTATAACAGCAACAGCTGGAGTTCCTCTCCAAAATGTCCTCTCGTAGAGCTCTGCGTAGAAGTAATCACTTCTCGCTGTGACTCTTTAAATAAAGTACAGCATTTCATGAGTAAATACGCTGCATGACACTGATATACTTTTAACAAGGGATAAAGTCATCATCTGGAAACAAGCCCCCTTGATCTAAATCAGCAGGAGATCAGCACAAACCAGCTGTTGTTGGGGGCGGGGGAAATAGATGCGACAGTACATTTACAATGTCAGAAGGTCTGGGGGGTTTTTTGGTTTTTTTTAAGCCAAATGCTGATTTCTTACTACTATGTTAGGTCTATTAGTAAAGGTGAGATTTTGGATTGGTAGAGATATTCCTGTTGTAGGTTGTGTGTGTTTTGACTCAAGAGAGAACATAAAAGCTAACTTGTCACTCAGGAACAAACCCGGCATCCATCCTCAAGTCTGAGGAATTATATGTTCTCAAGCATTTGGAGCTGAGGATTAAAAGGATCCTCTCAAGGTTCAAGATTCCATAAACATTTTTGCCTGCCCCGCAGTGTTCCAGGAGCAAGACACTTAATTTGACATTGCAAACCGTTTTTAATGTAGATGCCCTTGTTAAAGAGGCAAAAGTAGAATCCAGAGTTTTCCAGCAGCCTTTTACGACATGTGGTGCTGGTTAGGGGGATTAAACTCTTGTGGTGCAACAAGGAGAAGGAGAAGGAGGAGAAGAAGGAGGGGAGGTGGCAAGACGACAAAGGAGAAAAAGAAATATTTTTAGAACTCAAAGGTTGGAAATGATCAGTGCCACAAAGTTTTTCTGGAGTAAATTAAAAAAGGTGTTCTGCTCTCTGTGAAGGTGGCTTTCAGTCTTTGCACAAAGTATTTATTTGGATCGTGACTTTGCTTGGAAAAGATTAAATGAGGTTGCAGAGACTCCATCCATAACTGGAAAAAAGCCCCCCCAATTTCATTGTGGTGTTATTTCCAGTTTAATTCCCCTTTTCATCCTGTATCTTTCCAAAGTTTACTCACATTGCTTGAGTAACTTTTCCAATATGCCTTTTTTTTTTAAGTAAGGACACACTCATTACTTGTTGATGTCTTTACTTTTTTATTTAATGTTCATCCACAGCAAGAGCAGAGATGTTTGGGAATTGCTTGGAAACAAACCGGGGCATCTGGCAAATATTCAGTCAACCACTTTCGGATGTTTGAACAGCAGAGCCATGTTTAAACTATTCATCTGTGTTTTTATTAACTTGAACCTACAATAACACAATATTAGTTTTTGAAGCAGATTGCTCTGCGTTTATTGAAACTACAACAACGTATTTAAAAAAGCATTAAAGTAGCTGATTTTATTGTAAGTTATTCACATGTTTAAAAACAAAAAGTAATTTGCATGTCTTTTACATTTAAACCTGTGGCTTGAAAGTTACAAATATACATTTCATCAGGTCATAGTTAGTTACAAATGCAAAATTTGTTGAAATAAACATCTGCTGTGTGTAATTTGCAACAGTCACTACCAAAATGTGTCTTGAGATGGAAGTGGGAGTTATGGACTATTGAATATCCTGAAATGATGTCCAGAAATGAGTTGAAACTGCCATTTCATGCTTGTTTGAATTTTAAATGGCCTATTAGCACCGTTTGTTTTTTTCCACCCATTCGGACCACAACTTCCTGTCCATGTTATTTTATTAATTTGAAGCTGAAAACTTTAGGAACCACCAATTTAACATCTTGGACTAAACAAAACATACAGAGTCACTGGCCTTGCAGCCCTTGGAGAAATTGCAGTCTACTGCATTAACATAACATTGTACCCAGGACTGTCATCGCATCATCATCAAGCTCTGCAACCTGGAGTCTAATGAAACTTCACATTTCAAATCTTTACCGCAGATTAGGTTGCTTTTTCTTAAAACAGCAATCTATTTAACAGTCACTACACAATCAGGTCATTACTTAAACTTTCAGCGTAGGTTGACCAAATAGACTATATGATTCTTTTAGTTAGTCGTACCAGTATGATGAGTGTTACTGAAAAGCCTGAGAAAATAAACGCCTTGCAGACAGTAGAAGTAAGAAAAAACACAGGTTTTAAGTTTCTGTTTTAATATATCACAGTGGTATATAATCTCAAATTCATGACCATTTTATTAGTTACACCTATTGTGATTAATTAAGACAGAATACAGCTTTCTCAAGTTCAAACAAAGCATCAAAGTTGGTAGGAAATTAGATTTAAGTGGCCTAAAATATGGCATGCTTGTTGGTGCTAAGCAGTTTGGTATAAGTATGTTACAAACTGCTGATCTACTTTGTATTTGTACTCACATCAACTGTCTAGTTTACAGAGAATGAACAGAGAAAGATTATATATCCAGTGTTCAATGAATGAATGAAAATGTCCAACAATCATATAAGAACAAACAGACCAAACAGGTTTGGGGTGACAGACATCCAAACTGCTTGTTAAAAACAAAATATGCAGAATACCAAATCTGAACACGCACTAGCCTTGAAGCAGATGAGATACAGTAGCAGAATATCATACCTGGTGTCATTCCCTTCTGCTAGGTAGGATCAAATTCACACAGTCTCACTGATGTTGGTCAACGACGGATTGTAAAAAATATTGCCTGGTCTACCCTGTCTCAATTTTAGGTGGTAGAGTCAGAATTTGGCAGTAACAACTTAAAAGCATCAGTCCCGCCTTTTCTCAGTCGATTAAGTTGTTTTTGTTGGTGGAGTAGTTTGGTGGAGGTTTTCTTGGTAGACTTTAGGGTTTGTGGAATTGAGCCCGTTTGTACCAAGTGAACACAATTTAAACCACAATTTACTATTAGTACCATTGCTAACCCACAAGCCCATCTTTTCATTGCTATTTCTAGCAGTATAACTCACCATTTTATTTCACTTAAATAATCTCAAACTGCTGTCTTGTGAAATGTTAATGAGTTTACTGCACCCACTCTCACCAGATCTCAATTCAGGAAAGCACCTGGGGATGTGGTTGAACATTTTACATTAAAGATGTGTAGCCAAAAAATCTGATGCAGCTCCAGGAAGATGGTGTCACAGTTGACCAAAATCTTCAAGAAATGTTTCAGACACCTTGCTGAATCTAACCTACAAAAAATTAAGGTAGTTCTATATGCAAAACAGGTCCAATTTAGTACTAACAAGGTGTACAAAATCTAAGTTCATCTCAAAAGCACATTAAGACCGACTGAGCCATCCGTGCTTTCAATAGGACCTTTGAGGTGCCCGTATAAGATCAGCCCAAATTTGTTTTCCAGTGCTGCTGGAGTTGAGTGTGGGAAATGACCTGGGGACTTCCTTATTGTTGGTCAATTCCAAACCCATGAATGGACATTCAGGGATTTGTATGTGTGCTCACATACTCAACTACAATAACCATCCTGTTGTACGTTTTCTGATTGTTTTCTAAGGTGTAAAATGTGGGGTATACACAATGACAACGTATTCTGTCATACAAAGTTTCATTTACCTTAGATTACTGCCACTACTTATCAATGTTTGAGCTTTAGTTTTATTTGAAAAGAGTCCGGACTTCCTTGAGGGCACTTGACTTTCTGAAAAAAGTCTTTCCTGCTTCTAACTTTTGAGTGCTCTCAGATGTAGCCAAGTTAATTAGCTCTCAGGCAAGTGGCACATGCTCTCACATTCCTATTGGGTCATAAAGATGTTTACCAAACCCTTCTGAGGTTAGCAAACAAAGGCATTTAAAAGCAAGTATGAGGAAAACCTTTTTTTTTCTTGGCTGATAGAGTAGTGAAAGTTCTTTACTGAGGTTTTTGTTATAGGTGTAGATGGAATGCACAACAATAAAAGACCTGCCACTGAGCAGCCCTTGCTTGTGTATTTGAGAACTTGCTGCTAACAAGACTTTAAAGGGCAAATGTTGGGGAAAATGTAAATTGAAAAATGGAATACCTTGAGCTATGTGATGAACGCTTTGCTTCATCAACAAAAACTTAACAAGAAGTGATCCAACAAGCAGCTCCTTCCCAGAAAGCCAATCATTATTTAGTCATATCTTGGCTCCAACAAAACCATGCTTGATTTGCACAGACATTTGCACTGACAGACAAACTTTTCAACTTTAATATGACCTCATTGGGAACTTTTACTCGCAATGCAGGCACACCAGAGTTTTAAACTCAACAGGGGACCATATCTTTTTGACATTTATATAGCATCAATGCAAACAAGAGCTGAAAAGTTGCTGCCGTGGAGGGCTCTTAGGGCAGAGAGTCAGTCTGGCCACAAACAAAGCGCCAAATTGCAACAGTTTCTCAAGCACAAAGCAAGAAAAAAACTGGCTGGTAAGGTGTGCCGTAGCAGCCAGAACTAAAAGGTGTTAATGAACTGTTTTGATACGGCAAGAATCCAGTCTTCTTTTCACAACATTTTGTCCATGGAGCTAAGAAGAAGGCTGACGAACTAACGTGGTTTCCAGTTTAATTGCGATGAAAGGCACTATTCCAGATTCATCCATCATCGCTTTGCATCTCAGAAACGAGGCGCCTTTTCTTTTTTGCGCTTTCTAACATTTAATCTTTGTGAGGCTTTCCAAATATTGGCCCATTTAGGTAATGAACTTGTCTTGGACTGCGCTGGGAGCGTGGGGTGGCCAAGACGAGGCACGTTTTTCTTGTTGCTAAAATGAACAAAGATGGAGATTGTCATAAAAGATAAAACCCTAAGAGTCATAGTTATCCGTTGTCTCATTTGGGATTCACATTTAGGGTGCAGTTCCATGACAAGAAAGGCTCAGAGTGAGGCGATTTTCAGTTCTTGCCGGAGAAATTAAACAAGGGGCTGATTGTGATCCAGTTCTGCCTGAAGGGCGTATGCGCACTGCATGAAATCCTCCCATGAGTTTGCCAGGCTCACTGCTGGCTTCGAGGATTGCATTATTTCATCTGACCGGGACTCTTTTTCTTTTTTCTTTGCTGTATTTTTCTCCCACTCAATCTCTCTCTGTCTCTCTCATCTTTTACAGGGACTTGAGGGGCCGCAAGGGGCAAAGGTGAGTTATAGAAAATCACTAACTTTTATTTTAATGCCACCGGAATTTTAGTTGCACCATGTCAGCTGTTTGGGATTCCCCTCCGTTCTTATGGCATCGCGCTTTCCGATTGGCTACCTGTCACATTCAATAGTTCCTAGTTGGAGGACACCACATATGCTGTGATATCAGGCGAAGACAATCCAACATGTTGAATGCCCCTAAATTTATATCGGAGCGGTCCAGGCATTCTACCGACTGGACCCTATCAGTCTTAACACCCAACACACGGCAGGATGATATGTTACGATTGTCGTAAGCGATAGTCTAATAATGCCGAACGTTCTAAGATGGTCGAAAGGGGAGAATCAGGTCAAAAGAATTGTGCCTTGTGAACTAAGCTTTAGGAAACCCGAATTCTGACGTAAACCAAAAGGTATTGTCTTCTGGCTTAGTAATGTTGTTTTTGATTTGATAGTAACTAGATATAAGTCACATAAGTGACAGTAAAATATGTAGGGTGTTTAACATATTTACCTGGAGATTAGAGACATGAGAGCCACAGTCAGGTCAAGTAAACAGGAGGAGAAGAGGGCAAGAGAAACAAATGAGAGATGGAGAACAGAGAACCTGGAGTTAAGTGCTGCGATACAAACTGATGTGGGAAACAGATGGAGGCCGAATCCAGCCATCAGGTAGCTGCCAGTGTTTGTTCAGTGTAACCCAATCAGACATTTCCTGTCTGCGCCGTCATCTGTCGACGAGGCGGTAGTGTGTACGTGAAGGGGTCAAAGATGATCCACTGCCGCGTTAATGACTCATAATCCAGCCCCGAGGCTGCTCAATTAGATCTTCTGCTGTTTGGCAAAGAGGCCACATGGAGACCCCGATCGAGTTTCATCACCTCAGTGGCTGTTTGGTTGCCATTAAATGATAAAACACCAGGCATGAGTCATGTTTACTCAGTATTTTTAAGGGAAAAAAAGGGGAAAAAAATTCAAAGACTCCGTTTTATTGTTCCTGCTCTCCAAAATCTACAACTAAAATAACAATTGGGCATTTTTAGCAGAAAATTGCTAGCATAAAACCAACTTAGATGGGGAAGGGACTTCATAAAGAAATAAATAACATTTTAGTAAGTAAAAACACAGATGTACTGACTTTCCTCACAGCCAGAACAGCAGACAAGATCGATCTAACAAAGCTAATAACCCCCAAACATTTGTACTTTTCATGTCTTTATTAAAACAAATTGAGTAATCACTCAAACAGACAGCAGGCTGGAAAACGTATTTGACTTTATTGGAAACTCCCTCAGACGTTTCCTGTTACAGCTGATGAGACTTTCTCAGTCAGGGGGAGAAAATTTGGAGGATTCCTCTTGACAAAGCTGTTTGAGTTCATTCATTTTTCAAAAGGGTATCGATTTGAAAGAACCCTCTGAACACTAGGCCGCACCATCTATATTAAGAAGTCTGACTTGGCAGCTTTATATCATTGTTTGAAGTTTTACTGTGTAGGAGTGAAATGAATCTAAGTAGTATGTTTCATTTGTGACCTGCAGGGCCATTAGTTGAATTTAGTTTGAACCTTTCTTGCAAGACATCACTGAATTTTCTGTATTGCAATTTATTGTGCTAAAGATTTCTCCTCAAATATTCTAAAACAACAAAATCAAAGCAGCGAAGCATCCTCAAACTGAAGTGTGTTTGGAGGATCCCAAATTTTATTAAGCTTCTTGCTTTTGGAAAACAAAACATTTTAGAAAAGATTTAGGTTAAGCAGTAATGTGTTATCGGAGCCTCTACAGATGCTTTTAGCTTGCAAAATCCCTCCTCTTTCCGCTTTGGCCGTCATCATAAAGTAGTAATGAACTCATTAAAACCAATCTATCTGGGGATGAGCATCTCAACATCCAGCACTTAACACCTGAGTACAAGCAGCTGTTGAAGATGTCCGCTTAGAGGTTCTGTTATTATTCTGGCAATGCCTGTAGACGATTAAAAAAAAAAGGAAAATACAACTGACTGTACATTATTGGGTTTATATTTGACTAAAACAAACCTGATTGGTATCAGAAGAATGCAAAGACCTTTTAAGAAATTGGATTTATTGATTAAAAATATGTCTATATAAACCAATAAGCATTTGTTTGTATTTGCCAGGGCTCACTGGGGGCTCCGGGTATCCCTGGAACAGATGGACTGAAGGTGAGCGCTCTAATTTAAAGAAACAGTACGCCGTCTGATGATCTAAAGTAATTTTTCTTGTTTTTCTTTCTATTTTCTTATTACACTATTGCTTATCTGCCTTACGGTTTAGAAAAGTGCACAATACTAAGTTCTGTTATAAGCTTTCTGCAGTTTCTAAATGGGTCACAACTTACACAAATGTTCATATTGTGTACGTGTCCAATAGCAAATGGTTTTTAGTGCTAAGATACTTTGTTCATGTCCATTATTTCTTTCTGTGAGAGAAACAACAACCAAAATGGAAGTAGATTTTTTTTTTCTTGTTACATAACTAAGCAGAAATTTTAAATACTGTCAAGAAAAAAAGGATCTCAGATTTTGGGGACTTTACCTTTTGAATCTATAGCTACGAGGTGCTTCAGTCATGCTGATAATCTTCATTTGAATTTTGATGTTGTTATTGTTAACTTTTTCACAGCTTCCTGGCACAAAATAGATATATCAGTTTTTGGTTGAATTCATAGTCTTTATAAACAAATCTTTTCAAAAAAATTAAGAAATATTGAGTAGGTATGGCTCAGGCTTTATGGGTTACAGAAATGTATGCGCTCTACTGCAATAAAATAATTTTCTAAAAATGTGTTGGAAAAGACAATGATAACAATAATGCATAACATCTAACAATTTTTCAACCACTTTTGCGCAGTCGTAGACTTTGTTCAGTCCTTCAAACTTTGAGCCGAAGATGGTCAGATAAGAATTAAGTATAAAAAACAAAACAAGACAATTACGTCACTTCAGAAGTAACATTGTGCCACATATATGTAAATAATAAGGGTGCATTTTAACAGCACTCAGATGTTTTACAAAGTGCAATGTGACATCTTACATGGTAAGTGTGCCATGTAAGATGTGTACCTTCTTATTTACTATCAATCCTGCAGTCATGTTTCGCTTTTGTGAACGGCTTTTTAAAATTACTACTTTTGTTTTGATAATGTATAAACATTATTGGATTCTACGTTTTATTGTTTTAAGTTATTTTCCAAGTGTGCAATTCAGACCTAGCAAGTAAGAGCATAAGTACACTGCACACTAGGCTATGGAGGCCAAGGTGATAATTTGTTACTCAACACTATTGGTTTGGTTTTTCTTTTCTACTTTATTTGAAAGCAGAAAATCTGGCAAAAACACCTTTTTCAAGGTGTGTTACACAGCTCAGCTGCTAAATCAAATGATCTTGTTACATTTATTTTTTTTTTTACAACTGACTGAAAACCTTAAAAAAAAAAACAAAAAAAACTGCTGTATACTTAGCCAAATGGAGCTCTACTCATGTTAGATCGGCTCTGACATGCATTTTGACAATTTCAAACCATTTTTCTATTTAGGAGAATACCCCTGGGCTGCATCTACAGGTCCTGACCACAGAGTACGGTTTTGGAAGCATGTGTATCTGTTCACACACTGAGTTAATTTCTGAAATTCACTTTCAAGTAAAGGAGACACAGTGCAGGTGTTCTGGAAATCGGAGCAAGATGTAAAAATAAGAAAGGCCTATTTTTTTTTTTATTCTAAAATAATCGCTTAATGAATGACGTGACTTGTGCCATCTTTTTCATTTCAAGCACACATTGGTGAAGAGCAGAGGCCTTTGTGGCTATAATAGGAACCAGAGTAAAGAAGCTTCATTTCAGTGTGAAAGTCATACAAACCCTGGAAACAGCTAAAGCTGGAGGCTTAATTCCACACTTGTGAAATGAGTTGGGTTTGCCAGCAGCCATGAAATAGAACTCCAGAGCTGTGCAATCCATCTATAAAACAGTCTGTTATGGTATGTAAGTCTCATTCATGCAGAAAGTTGAACTCGGAGGCAGTCAAAGCCTGATCCTTCTGCAGTGGCAGGTTGACTGTCAGACATTGTATTGATCTGACAGCAATACTCACCAAGAAGGATGGACAACTGGTAAGGCAAACCTTATCAGTATTAGTTTTTAATCAAACTCCATCATAGTCGTGGTTGTACAGCATCGTCATTATGTCAATGACTCCCATATGTGGTCTGATGAATGATGCAGAGTCCCAGCGCTCATGAAGTATCATCACCGCTGTGGTGGTGGGGCAAAGGGGGAGTTCACACATGGATCATACACACTGATCTTTACCGCAAGGCGTCATTAAATCAAGGCTTTGGGTTAAAAATGAAAACAAGGATGAGAAACAGAGGAATAACATCAACGGCCGTTTTATTTATGGTGATGAAATAAAATAGCTTCCTGCTACATATATATTTTCTTGCAGTTTGATTAATTCTGAGCTACTTACTGACTGTAGTTTTAATCAAAACATTGAAGTCTTGTACTTTCCATCACTAAGCGAATTCGTCTGGTTAGAGCTGCCCGTCTGCCTTTGGAAGTAGTTACTTCTTTAGAAAAGGTAACGATGTGGCAGGTTTGCAAAAGTTAGGAGGTTAATTATTTTTGGAAAAAAATGCACTGAGGTCAGTTTTATTGCTTTGAGCTGCAGAGAGGTTAAGACTTTAGACCAGATGGACTTGGTTTCCTCTTTTACTGATATCTAAGAAACAAAAGAATACGTATTTAGTTTTTGGTCAGCTCTGTTAATGTTTATTCTTTCTTTTTTGAGTATTTTTTTCTTGTACCAAAGAGATTCAGTATATTTAGGGTTTCACTGGTTAAGCACCATAAGCAAACATACCTGCTCTTCTCTTTAGCTAAAGAGAAGAGCGGATGAGAAAATTGAGCCCCATGGTAACTTCATGGTTATTGTTTTAAAAGTCTCAAACCGAACGTAGGAGTTCTTCTCGATCATCTGATGACAAACTGATTAGCTAATATTGACTGATTTAAAGTTATTTTATCTCTAAACAGAGTCTGGCTCGTTGTTATAGTATGAACAAGCCAACAACAGCTGCTGTACTCTAAAACCTAATGCAGAGCACTGAAAGATCAAGGTGGCTGTAGAAAAATAAAAGATCAGAACTATGTTACCGTTCAAGAAATGTAGAATTTCTCATTTTCTTTCATGTCTTCCTATACAGTACACATATAGATTTTATAAATCTACATGTATATGCGTGTTCGCATGGGAAAGTGCACGTGCACAATAGTGCAGATGAGCTCAAAGGCTGGGAGCGCTCTCTCCTTTTTTGTGACTCTTATAAGAGAAAGTTGGAAACTACCTCTAGAGTACATCTGTGGAGAAAAGGATGCTATAAATTATTGACTTTAATTAGCTAGAGCTAGATGACTTAGTGAGTTGTCAAGGTGATAAGGAGGATGAGCAGGAGAAAGAGAGGTCGTAAACCTAGTCCTATGTAGCAAAGCTGTTAAGTTAGAAATGTTAAGAACAAACGTTTGTTTCTTTATGCAGAAAAAACTTACAAAATCCCTTTTCAAGGCAATATCTTAGTGACGGAGTGTGTGTGTGCAAAGATATGATTGTTGTTGTTATGGACACATATTTCTCTCTTTGTGAAGATTAACTTTGAATAATATGTATGCCTTACAATGAACTTGGTCCTATTGATTAAGACAGACTCTGTTGAGTTGTTTCTCCAGCCTGGTTCTGTTTTTATAGCCAGGCAGGGTGTGAGATCTGAGGGGTGAACGCGCTCAAGTGAATAAAGAAATAAACCTGCACTTTAATGCATGATGTCAATTCCAACTGTTGTCTCCAACCATCTTACAAGTAGCCAAAGTTGAAGTACAAATCTTGTCTCTTTTTTTCCAACAGTTTTGTGAATTTAAATTTCCAAATATTTCCAAAATTACTTCCAAATGTTCCAGATACAGGATTTTCTTTTTCAGCTTTCATCTAGGTTTTTATTTACTTCGTGTTTTGACTCCCACTCTGTTTAAGTCGTGTCCTTTAGTGCAACCCTTTGAATGAAGGTGTTGTTAAAACTCGTGCATTCTCAGCCAACACAGAGCCTTGGTAACTCAACGTGATCCAGAGCCAAGAGTGCTAGTAGACTCTTGGAAGCATGCAGCAGCTAGCAGTAGACTCTATTATGTCTTCAGACTTTATTTTGATTATAAGGATAGAGGAAGTAGAACGCATAGTGCATATATGCAATTTTGTATGTCCAGATCTGGAATTGGAGTTCAAACTTTGATAGTACGCACACTGAATGCAGCTGCTGTGTGTTGTGCTGTCAATAGGGAGATGTTGGCATCCCAGGACAGGACGGAATCCCAGGGGCCAAGGTCTGGTGCACACGTTTTCTGTGTGCTCTTATTCTCTTAACATCACCTTTTCTTTCTGCTTGAAGTATTGCTTTACTTTTTGCTCCTTGTCTGTGGCTTTTGTATTGTGCTGCCATTTGTTTGGTCAAATATCCATTTATTATGACTATTTTTCCATCTTTAAGCATGAAGACATCAATGTGGCCCATGTTAATTGTAAATATTTCTATGTATTTTTGAGTTTTTGGAGCTGCAGTTTGCTAAGTTTCACACATGAAAGGTTTTCTTAAAGAACATTTATACAAATTGGCACTTACATGTGTGACTAGGGAACAAGAAACTGTTCTATTTCTGTAATCTAGCACAAATTTAACCCCAGACACAATCCACACTTGCATAAGTGCAGCCCAGTCCAACTCCCCCGTCTACCATCCAACCTGTCCTGTGTCTAATTCACTTTTTTCTTTTCCAACAGGGTGAAAAGGGAGAACAGGGTGAAAAGGTAAAGTAATAACTCAGATCCCCACACATCCTTCTAAGTATCCCACCATGTGTTTGAATTGCCTTTGTGGTAAAATGACGGCAGCTCTGCTATTATGCCTCACAACTCCAGCTTGTATTTTCAAAGGTGACTCCCATCGAAGATCTGGCCATCAGTTAGCCAGTGATTAAATGAGTCATAAAACTGCACCCAGTTTCTTCAGTTCTGGGCAATGGCCTTTACAGGTTCCAAAAAATAGCCTCCCAGAGGAAAAACCGCTTTACTTTCTCCATTCCATGATTGTAATGGTGCCATAACTTGGTCTTGTTGGAGTGGGAGGTGTAAACACTGACCAAGTCAACAGCGATCAGGAAGGAACTGATGATTCAGGACACTTTATAGACCACAAAATCGGCCCTCAGGCTCTTGTTTTTAGTTGAATCAAACTTATTCTGCGCCGCCAAAATACCTGGTTCACTGTAATAATGAGGCTTTGTGGAAACAATCTCGTAGCAACCGCTGCTCTCTCGCATTACGGGTGTCCTGTGGAGAATTAGCTGGATGCAAATAACAGCTCAATGTGTAGTTGCTGAAACTGCACCCAGAAGATTCTAATGATGCAGGATCACGTCAATTCGAAAAGTCATAAGCATAAATCAGTGGTGTGAGAAGGTAGATTGGTTTCCAATGTTTCAGTTTAAAATGGTATAAAACCGACTTCCAGGCCTCCCCACACACAATACGCTGCTCTTAAAATATTCACTTCATACCAGGAGTTTCCACACCTTTTTATGAGCCTGTCTAAACAGGCTTCGTCTTCTCAAGATAACTTTACTTCCATAGATTCGACTAGTTTTAGTCCTAATAGCTGTTTTTTATGAACACAAAAGCAAAAAAGGAAACATTCTTACAAGTGAAGTCTTATAAATTAATGTATTTGTTCAGCAGAATGTAATTTTAGTTAATTTCCAGAGCTGTCAGACCTCTTACAGAGTCTGAACCTCCAAACTGAGAATTGCCTTTCTGAGGTGAAGCCAGTATTGTCAATATAAATTGTAGTCTTTGGCTTTGTTCTCCCATTCAGGAGCCAGCAAGCAAACTCGGGAAACTAAATTGTTATGATACTGACTCCATTCTCGTAGTCATTTTACTTTCCAACATATAGATTTCTTGATGGAAAAACACACATGTCAAGGAGACGAGCTGCGAGAGTAAGCTTTTTTCTTTAGGTTATCCCTCAATAATTTACACAAGGAAACAAGCTTTGATGTCATACCCACAGACCTCCTAAGTCAGTGCATGATTTGTAGTCTAGTGGATTTATGGAAAGTGAAATGACCAGTTCACTGCCAGACAGAAAGCTTGGAGCAAACACCAGAGCCTTTTGTGTTTTAGAGGAACCTAATATGTCAACATAAACTGTTGTTTTAGGGTTTTGACTATAAACCAATTAACCAGCAGATAAAATGTTCAACATTGTCAACATTTACTTGTGATTTATTGAGTCTGAGTTGCAATACTTTAGTCCTATTTTCTGTCAGCCACTTTTGAAATATTTTAGCTAAAACCTCCTTTGTATTAGTACAATTGCGTTAGATAGGATTAGCTGTTCAAAATGTCCTTTCAAAACTTCCAGTTTTAGCATATTAGCTAAATAACATAGCATTCTAGCATTAGCTGACTAGCATAGGATTTTAGCTGATATGTTAGCAAGCTAAAATGCTAAAGTAAGCTTTTATGTTGGGCTAAATCAATCTCTAGGAGGGGAAAATCCTGAGTAGCAAGCTCACCGATCAGCGTTAAGCAATTGCCAGTTGTTTCTGGCATTTGGCTTTAAACATCTTGGTTCTGTGGATATTTTCAGAATATTTGCTTTGGGAATGACATTTTAACCATAAACTTTATGCAATTATGTTTTTTGTTACGTTGTTGGCAGGCGGAACTTGGATTTTTGCGCATACTTTCGCTATTGATATGTAAATCATGCAGTAAAGCTCCAGGCTATCGAACACATTGGTTCATTAATTTTATTTTTGAGTGAATATTACAAAGCAAAAAGGAGAGTTTATTAATAGCGTTTGAAAAGAGATATTAAATCGAATGCTCACAGTAAACATGTTTGCTTAGGTGATGTTCACTGAAAAGCAGGAAACATAACGCCAACATGGCAGCAGAGTCCATTAAAGGATGAAAATCACTGACCTCAGACAATTTCTCCTACTCCTGGACATTGAGTAGTTGGGGCTGTTTTCAGCTTAAACAAACACATCTACAAAATTCTGACTAATCACAGAATACGTAGTTCTGCCTGCAAAGGGAGGCGAAAGGTTCAGCAGAGAGGGTTTGACAACAAGGGGTGGACAACATGGGACTGAGAACAAAATTACGCTAAATTTGTCACGCAGCTACGACAGTGAGAACTGATTTCGGCACGTCGGCCCTACCATCCAGGCCCAGAAATTGGCTTAATTGAGAAGCTTGGACAACTGAATAGTGATTTATTAGGTAGTAACTGAGACTGCAGTATGACACCACCAATCTGGGTTGTTATAGTTGAAATTATTACATCATTCTGTCATGCATGGTAGTCTACTAATGTGTTTTGACCATAAGTCAGGAATACAGTTGCCCACTGCATGGAAGAGTACTTATTTCTCCTTTCAGACTCAGATGACACATCAGCCTTTTTCATACAGTCACAACTCTTTACTAAGATATCAGCCTTTTGGCAGCTCTCATAGAGGTCTATTCATAAGATGTGAATCTAATATTTATGTTTTAGTCCAATGGGCAGATGAAAATAAGAGAAAAAATTAAACACCATTGCTAGTCATTTAGCTATGCATCAGGCATGGATAGAAAACAGCACTGGCATTCAGAGCCAAGTGTGTGAATTTAGTTATCCGTGGCGCAGTTGTCAATGCCAAGAGTTTCGGACCCCCACAACTACTCTTACATCACCTGAAATCAGCCATACTTGAAACACATGTGATGACTCAGTGACCAAAGTGAAGATAAAGGGCCATTACCATGCATTTGTATGGTAATGATACTTAATTTTGGCTCCAGTGTTCTTGGCCTTTTCCTCAAGCGTCCATTATACTGTTTAACATGGCAGCCAGTCACAGATAGAGGATCGGTCCTACTGTGTGCCTGTTGAAGCAGACATGTTTAAACATCCAGTTTTTCATTCCTGATTCATTGCCGCGTCGTAAAAATGGCTGAATATGATTTCATGTGATCTCATCGCAGGGCGATATGGGTGAAGACGGACCGAAAGGTGACATGGGCGAGAAGGTATGTAAATTATTGAATTTCTTTTCTTTGTTTATATTTTGGAACCTGCTCAGAGAAACAGTAGATGGTCTGGCTTTGGCCAAAAAACATTACTCAACGTTAATGTTAGCCATCTGAGATGAGATATATGGAAACCACCAGAGGCAGCTGAGGTCATGTGCCATCACTAAAACAGTTGTGATGGCTGAATAAAAGCAATCATCCAAGCACTTGGTTTGTCATTGTATTATATGTGAACTTAATTTTGACAATGCACTGATGCTATTTTTCTTTTTCTTTTCTTTTTTCTGGAGGGACCATTTATCATAAAGACAGCTTGTCAAACTGAGATCCATTTTGAACAATAGGCAGAACTGAGCTTTGGTGAAAAGATGGATGTTTTTGTCCAAAAAACTTTAGTTTTCTGTAAAGGCTCGTCTTATATGGGTACTGACATCATGTTCAGAGTTATTATTCTTTCTATCTAAAATTTACCATGTCGCCTTTGCTGCTTTTATCATGTTAAAACAGCATTCATGCAAACAGACCTCAGCCTTATTTCAATTTTGTGAGCTAACAACAGAAGTTGGACCCCTTTTATATGCAAACCTGTTTTAGAGCATTTCAGAAAGCCATTATCGATTTGAATAAACCATTACATAAAAAATGTTGATTCAGCTCCTCACATTTCTCGGAAAGAATAAAGATTCTTCAAAGATTGCCAAAAAAGTGGTAACACAATTGCTGCTCCAAGACAGCCAGCCCTAAACACTTTGATGTATTATGCACCGGAGTTGCTTCCTTTTTTGCTCTGAATACTGCTAGGTATGAAAACAAAGTGTAACTCATAGACCGGCAGCCATGTGGAAGCAGTGTACTCAAAATGTCACTGCCAATTTATTGCTGTTCAGCGGAGAACAACTTTGATAACCTCTCGCTTTATGGGCGCTGCGGTTTTTAAAAGGCTGCCGAACTCTGCGAGAAGGATACAATTCGGGGGAAACAGATGAAAGATATCATCTGTGGAAAATGAATGAACAAAACGGAAAGGTAGGCGTAGGGTGATAAAACTTTGTAGCTCATGCGACGCTTTGATCCAGTATACCTTAGAGCAAAACACAGGGAAAAAGTGATTGTTTTTTTTTTTTTCTGGAGGAGTTGAAGTTACCACTCAACCTTCAAGTGCATACTCCAGGGAGAGTTATTGTAAAGACTTAGAAATATAGTTGACATAAAAAGTATACAGGCAGCTGTAAAAAATGTGGCTATGGTGAAATAAAAAACTCTGCATTATCCACCAATATAGTGACAAAGATCCTGAGTAATTCACCAGAAAAGCAAGTTTGTTGTGGGGGAAAAATAATAAATTATATAAGGAAGGAACAATAACTTGGTTGCATAAATCTCCACATGTTAATCTGTTATTGAAGCGCCATCTCCCTTAATCTCAGATTTTTTGTTTAAATGTATGTTAGCATGCTACAGCTACATTTGCAAATTTATGCCCACTCTACCGTGCCAAAGTTATCTAAATCCACAGAGTTGTGACGACCTCTCTTGCCACAGATTTTCTATTATATCTTGTTTTGGATTCTAGTTTGACTTTAACCTTAATTTTAACTCTTTGAAGCCATTTTTGATGATTTGGATGTGTGTTTGAAATCAATTTGGAATTTGAACTTCAGAAAACCCACAAATCTACTTGTAGGAACGTATTCATATTCATAAAGCTGCTACCACCGTTTATCTCTTCAGGTATGGTGTTGTTTTGATGATGCACAGTAATGTTTTATGCTAAGTAGACATTTGGAATCCCCCCCAAATGTTACAATTTGGTTCTCAGGAATCCAGCCAAAGGATACTAATCAGGTTATTTTAGCAAAATCCTTTAAGGCCAGATAAAACGTTTTTTTCAGCGTAGACAGATTTACGATAAATGATGTCAAGTGTAAATTCAAGAAGACTAAATGCTAAAGCTAAATCTAATCTAAAGTTACTTCAAGAAAATATTATTTAAAGTCATATGACCATATTGTTTTACCTTTTTTAAATTTTTTGTATTTTCCTCTGATTTCAGTTTCATTTTACAGTGCTCAGATCGCATTAAAAGTGTGAACATATTTTAAACTAAGCTTATTTTTTTACACCACAAAACTCTGAATTTTTTACACACCTTTTAGGACCACTGTAGTAGAGTGTTTAGGTTAAGATGGATAAGATTACCTCATCTCAATCTGTCAACATCAGGTTAGATGTTTTATTTAACGTAGCGCACAACATATGGAAAGAATAGCCTCAATCAAGATACTTTCAGATGAGTTTAACATATGTCAGATTGAAATTCAGCGCAGGAGAAGAAAATGTATGCTCAAGCAGGGCCCCTGTCATCAGAGTTTTCTGCCTGATCAATTGCTCCTCCACCATGGTATTGTTGTAGCACCGCTGGTTGGAGAAACCAGAGAACAGAGACATGAGAGGGGCGGAGGGCATCCTTAGTCCTCTAGACTAAGCATGCCAAAGTTAACAATACGCAGCATGCAGTGCAGGAAGAAAATGTGGAAACACTAAGTGAGAGGTGAGACAGCATACGCTTTGTTATGTTGAGCTTAGAGACCTCAGGGAGCAGAGAGCGGTGAGGAAAACGACAGTGTAAGCAGTCAGGCCACAGTTTTCCTCAGACAAGGGGAGTCTGGTTAGATGGTGGGGGGTCTGTTGTACGGGCAGCGCTCTAAATGACAGGACAGGTCAGCTACATTAAAGTTAGTTTTTGGAGACAAGACTAAATATATTAAATATGTCATTTTGTATGAAAAAAAGATTAGAAAAGACCAAAACAACAACAATAAGCTAGATGATGATCAGTGAACACAAACTAAACATGGACTTATAGAGATTCAGATTAGCTGCTAAGCAGCTCTTAATTATTCCTTTTTAGCAAAGTTAAAATGCAAAGATATGAAGACACTTTGAATTTTTCTCACTTCACTACAACAAAGTCAGGTCAACACTCCTTAGTGTATCATTATACGCTGGAAAGAAAATTAATTTTTATTTTCTTTTTTGCAAGTAAAATACGCCCACTGAGTCAATGTTTTGTCAAATCACAGGTTTAACTTTAATTTCCAATTAAAGTTTCTTCTGGACTTTGACTTGTTGGCCTGTCGGAGGAGAACCTCCTTTTGGTCTAGCCATCTTCCCATCAACTTTGACCAGGTTTTCTGTCAGAGTTGATGGGGAAAAAGCAGCCGCACAGCATGATGCATCCACTACCGTGTTTCACAATGGGTTGATGTGTTTAGGGTTACCAAACGTCTTCAAATCCCCAGATATGTCAATTTTCCAGGGGACTTTCTATAATTAATGGAAATGTCCAGATTCTAAAATAACTAGGGACACACTGGTCACTATTGCTATCCTACATTAATACTTCTTTTATGGCAGTACTTACCAGTATCATATCACATACTGGTAAGTAAAAAAAAAAAAAAAGACCAACATCGCACCATACCGATCATGCTTTCTTGATTTCTTTTTTTAAATTATTTATTTAAATATTCTTTCTAACTACATAGAGAAGTCACACTTTCAATATGTTCATATCAAAAGTTAAAAGTATTTTGAAGTAAACGGAGTATGATTGTTCTCATTTTTTGGAATCTAAAAATGGTCACCATAACATAGCAGGCCAAAAAAGCTATATGTTGGTCTCAAATGAGCAGAGCACCATCTTCTACATGTTTGCTGCGTCAACTCATGGCTTGTGGTAAACGTAAAACAAGTCTAGTCAAGTTTATTTCTGGAGCACCTCTCAGCAACAAGGCTGAACAAAGTTCTTCTAATAGCTTTCTTCCAAGTCGACAGTCAAATAATCCAAATAAAAGATATTGAAGTTGATTTGTGTAGCGTGCCAAAATGTAAAGAAGTTCAAAATGTAGGAATGCTTTTTCAAGAAACACAATTGTTGGGGTAATTGTTGTTGTTTTCCACTACTGTTAATCTTTTGCATAGACACAGGACAATACGTGCTGTGTTGCCATCATCAGTGGAGAAAATAGCTGTTTCCAACTGTGTCTGTGTGTTTTCTCTGGCCTCATTTAAAACAAGTCATTACCCCAGTTAAAAGCTTTAGTTCTGAGCCATTTACTGTCTAAGTATTTAACTAGGTGTGAAATTAACTGTGGCTCATCTTGTCTGAAAAGTTGCAGATAAAAAAAACATTTAGGGTTTTTAGAACTAAGTGAACCCTGTCGAAATGTTGCCTTGTTTTTTTGGGGGGGCCGGGGGGGTTGGGGTTGGAGTTTCAGGCTCTGAGCAGTGTGGCAAAAATAATTTTTACATCCTAAACGTCTTGAGAACTGGCCCACATCTAACGTTTTGGCAAGCTCCTTCTGCCCTCCTAAACCTCACATATATTCTTGTTCAGTGACTGAGGCTGATATTTAGCTGAGGCCAGTGGATTTGGTCATCTTTTCTAATGGCCATAATGTTGAATAAGAGCCATGTGTGAGGGTTGCAGTGGCATGACTTGCGTCGCAACTCAGTTCTGGCTTCACTGCTCCCAAATTAATTCCCTCCATCTCATTTGCGCATCCCGCCATCCAAGCAAACAGCTGCTAGACGGCCTGATTTACCAAGCGTGCATTATGAGACCTTTGGGCTATTATCTATAAATGCCAGTATGCGGCGACAGGTCTGGGTGCCCATAATGAAGGAGTTGCGGTGACAGCTCTCCGTCTCACTCAGCCCTGTGGTTAAATCGCAGTTCTGCAGCCTCCACTTGGTAATTGGCCCAGATGGGACATTTCAGCACTCTCTCTCCGTCACACCTCAGCTCACCTCCCAGCTCCACCGCTTTTTCCATCCCATACGGCGGACATTTGGAAGGGATTAAAGTACGGTCATAACTCTCGCCTGGGTCTCAAGCTCGGTGTTGCCTGTATTAGATGTGTCGTGACAGAAGCGGCACGGGGAGCAAAGTGTTAATCGCCTGCGTAGAATCCTCTGGTACCACCACAAGAGAAATGCTGGCTTCTTTTGTAAAAAGTGCCCTTTAGATTCATTCCCCTACAATAGTGTGGGCCTGCTGTGATAAATTGTGGGAAAAGCATTGTTCGTACTGTGAACACGTTTTGCTTATGAACTTTATGAGCTAAGGTCTTTTCTTGTTTCTCCGTTGTACAAGATGTCACAATGGAATACAGATGTGAATATTTCTGCCAACTAATAACAGGTGAAAACCAACACTGATACGTACGTTTGTTCTACATTTGATAACGCCTTTCCATAAAGTTTACAAGTTTTATTAGTTTTTGGTCAACCACAGCATGAAATCCACCCCTTAAGCATAGGTGGGGGGGAGCATTTCAGCTTGATAATGTATGAATTTCTTTTTATCACGCAGAGCATCACAGTGAACTGGATTTTGCTGCAAAATGTAAAAATGCATTCACTTAGATTTGCTTACACGCCTGAATGCAATGTAAAATAAAGGCTCATAGGTTGGAAAAGCATGTTTTGAGATGCTGACAAAGGCATCCCGGAGTGTGCAAAAAGGAAGCACTTCTGCAAATAGTAGCGCAGTTTGTTGTGAAGGGGGTGCGGGGGGGGAAGGAAAATGAGTTTCAATTAAACACTGACTTGTGTGCTGTGCATCATAATGATTCCCATAAAAAGCTGAGGGCGAGATGCATTCCTGCTGTGACTTCTGAGCGTGAGGCGTATGTGTAGTGAAACCGCAGAGTCCGCACCAGAGCTGAAGGCACCAAGTCTCCTCCTCCCTGCTCCGTTTTCCCACCAACCGCCCATAATTACACTTATTGGCCCCTTGTTTTATGTCTGCTTTAACTGTACACTGCAGCAGTAATGCGATGCGTAGCAGAGGGCCTCGCTTCTGGATGTCTGGACGACGTTGTTGGAAGGAAAAAAAAAAACGCAACATAAGTAGCTCTGTCTCCATCCAGTTCAACGCATTACCTGGAGAAATGTACATTTTGAATGGTTACAGTACATCTATCAAGCCTCTAACCTCCTTTACTGTGGATTTTTCTATTATAGTGTTAGATTTCACCTCTCATGTCACGATTGTGAAGCAGCTGCGCTCTGACATTTTAAACACTGAAATGATTTCCAGCTCTGAAGCCTCTTTAAATGCTGTATCAGAGGTCTGTGGGAAGGTAAATGCTGCTTTCATTGTTTAAAACAGCAAACAGCCTTCTTTCTAATTGGATTTCCTTGCAGTATTCACCACAAAAATGTAGCCGTTTTGTAATTTTATTCAGCATTGTTCAGTGAATTAGCCTTTTCAAAATCACTTTTAGAACCATTTCGCTGATGCAAACGTTCCTCTGTTTTAACATTACAGAAATTGATGCATAAAATAAAATCTTTCATCCGGGTTTCTGTGTCATCTCTTCATATATTCTTTTGTATTTTTTTACCTTAGGGTGATGCAGGCTCCTCAGCAGCAGGCATCAAGGTAAGTCCTAATCAATTTCTTTTTTTCTTGTGTTTTGTTTTTAGTGTGGCTCCTATTAGAAATTCTCAGTTGGACTAATTGCATTTTAAGAACACTTCACTCCAGACTAAGACCGCTGCACAACATAAAAACTTAATCACAAATTGAAAGATAACTCCGTGGATTGTTACATCGTCATCAGTGTGTGATGGAGCATTAGAGATTCATGACCAGAAACTACACTTGTAAAACTCACCTGCAGAGGTTGTTGTACTACATTATGGCTATGGTGGCATATCTGTGTCATGGGTGCCTCAGCAGAAGTCATACTGTATTCACACACCTTCACAGTTTGGTCATAGGATAATTTGAAGGAAGAGTGTCCTTACCGCAACACTTTGAGATATATTGTAATCCTTTTGGTTCCATGGCTGCTACACTATGGCAACCAATTAGGTAACAATAAAGATCCCACCAAGCAGCCATTGACATGACAGATACATACAGTGTCATGATCAGACTCTTTATACAATGAAAAATGTGACAATGTGCTGCCAGTCTGGGAAGAAGCACACATGCCTCCAAAATGCACATAAACATGTTGCCGGGAGACAAAAAAGGACGTCATTAGTTTTTCTGGCTGGAATTCAAAAGTGCAATAAATTTGTCAGGAAATATGTGAGACCAGTGGCGGTACTATAACAACTACAAACGGCCTACTAGCATCATGTTTGCCTTGCGACTAAAACGAGATTTTCTTAACTTTTCTCATTCCAGCAATGTTCGGTGAGTCAAATTTATGTAAAATTTGAAACTACATGTGAAGAGAAATGTGCAGAAGTGAAATGGCTCAAAATAAGCTGTTCTTGGCATTACATCTTAGTCAATAAACAAGCTACTTAGTCAAGTATTTTTGTTTTATTGTGACAAAAGCTAAGAGTTAGTTTAAAAGATTGGATTTTGTTCAACCAGATTAGAAACAGTGAATGCTCAGATCAACTAAGGTGGCTGTTTAACATATTAAGAAATGGCTTGCATTCCCTAATTTATTCAGCAGAGACATGAAAGCATACATGTAAAGGCAAAATGAAATCACTTTGAAACAGGCTTTCTACATGTTTAGCAAAGTTTTTGTCTGAAATTTATCTGCCATTCACTCATTTTCAGTTCATATATTCCTTTAAAGAACCTGAATATTCTTTACATTTTAGTGTGAAAAGGATACAAACTTCACTCTCATATTCTTATGACAATTCCAACAACCTCTCTAACAAACCCTGCCCTGGATGAAAAGCCTTATAGCCCACATTAAAAACACTGATTTATCTCTTGGGTTTAGGAGACTTTTATGTCTGAATGACTCATAATTTGGTGTGTTAGTTGAAAGGTTGTCAGTTCGAATCTAGCTCTTCACGTTTCTCTTGGACAAAACACTGAACCTCAAGAGGCCCTGATCTGTGGATCTGCGAGTAGTTGTTTATATGAATATGGTCTTTTGTTTAAATCCACTTTTATTGGTCAGAAACACTAGAAAAGTTCTGGATAATTGCCGTGCAGTTCTGGTTAAGATGGTCTGTAAATGAAGCAGCTGAGAAGAACACAGTTTTATGTCTTACAGGGCGAACCTGGAGAACCTGGACGGAGTGGACAGAAGGTAATCATTATTGTTTCTTTTAAATTAAATATTTTCACGAATGAACAGAAACTTGCAACAGACAAGTTCTGTCTGTGCATACTGATATGTCTGTTCACAGTGTCAATGCCCATACCTAGACGTACTCAATAGAAGGGGAAGCTTTTATTCCAAGATATTTCATTTAAAGGTTGGTTATCGCAAAGCCTAGTGGAGTCTGTTGTGCAAAATATGTTTTCTACATTAGAAGGGCTCGGTTAAATCTGACACCTAAAGCTGATTGACTATTGTAGAGCTGTGATTCAGTTTTCAGGCCTTACAACCTCTCAGAAACCATACTAACATTTGTGGGTATGTTTCCCTTTTTGTTTAGGATTTATTTAGGTTTGTCTAACTTTACCAGACTCTCGCATTAAATAGCTTTGCTTCAGTGCAACTGAAAAGCATTGGCAACTTGTCTACATGTTTATTGCCTTCAAAGGCAACAAACTAAGGTGCTTTGCAAAACTTTGGCTAATCGCATCACCCCAAGCCTTAATGTATTTTATTGTCATTTTATTTGCACCCTTAAACTTTTCCACGATATGTGGAAGAAGAGTTGTATTTTGGTGGGTTTTATAGACCAGCACAAAGTTTTGCATGACTGTGATGTCAAAAGTACAGAAATCCAGGACAACCAATTACCTGGAGGGTCCACATCTTTAGTGGCCATTGGGTGAGAAGTGAGCTTCATCCTGTACAGGTAACCAGTCCATTAAAGGGTAACATAGAGACAATCAACCGTACACATACACTGAATGCTAAGGGCACAGGAGTAATTAGCATGCCTGTTTTTGGAAGCTGGAGTACCCAGAAAGAGCCCTTTTATGCACAGAAAGAATGCGTTTACTACATTTTAAACCCATGCCAGGATTTAATTCTGGGAACTTCTTCCTGCAAGACAACTGAAACAACTACCCAACTGTTGAATATGAATACTAAGTATTCATATTCAATATCAATATGAATACAACTGTAAACGCCTCAAACATTTTTTTTAGAGAACATTAGTGAACGATCAACCCTCCTTGGAGAAGTAATAATCAAGTAATAAGACATATCCCAAGCTTTGAGCATCTCATGGAGCGTTGTTTGTTGCATTATCTGAAAATAGAACAAGTGTGGTTCTGTAAACCTACCAAGACGTGGTCATCCATCTAAACTCCAAAGATCCATAGCCGAAGTAGGAGAGTCTGTTCCCAGATTACTTCACAAGTCTGGCCTTTATTAAGAAGCAGCAAGAAGAATACCATAAGGAATCTTTTTGATGTTTGCCCCAGACCAGGTCAGTGGTTCCCAACCCTGGCCCTGCAGGTTTTAGATGGGTCTCTATTCAAGCAAACCTCATTCAAATGATTGCATTTGAAGTTCTACAGAAGCCTGTTAATCACCCATTCATTTAGACGCCTTTTTGCACTACAGGGTCCATCTAGGGCTTGTCTGACATTCTGTTGGCTGGCCCTATTGTCCCACCCAGTTTGTGTTTGCATTGAGCAGAGTGCCAGTACAGACTGCTCATGCTTTTCCTCAGCATGTAAGCTGGTCAGAACTGATGGCAAGATAGATGGAGCTAATTACAGCTCAATCCACGAGGAACACCTGAAAAGAATTGAAACCTTAAACATACAACCAGAGCTAAAATGGAGAATAATGTGATGTGATATGAAGACTAATGTTCAGATGCTATTTGTCCAGTCTGACTGAGCTAGAGGTCATTGTCAGATAATAGGCAAAAATATCAGTCTGTACATGTGAAACGCTGGAAGAAGAGAAAGTCACACTCGCAGGCGATAAATACAAATACATTCCACACAATGTTTCTGTTAACTTAAAAATGCTCATTCAAGGTAGTGGAGAATGCTCCACTACTTTGTGTTGGTCTATCACATGAAATCCCAATTAAGTGCATCCAAGTTTGCGGTTGTAATGTGACAAATTGTTGAATGGGTTTAGTTGAAGGGCAAAGCACTGTATGAATATCTCTGCTAGGCATTGTAAGTCATTGTGATTAAAACTGTTGCAAAGCAGAAAGACCTGACTGCAACTGCAATTCTGTCACTTTTTAAATCCTGTGTGTTGCACTTATACTATTTGTTACATTTTTCCTTTTTCTTGCAAACCAGTTTGATATTTGATGCTGCAGACGAGACACAAACTGTCTTATTTTCTCGAATATTTCATACTCTACCTGTTTTAGCAGAAACATCAAAAACTATCTCCAATCATCTTTAGAAATCCAGGGATAAAGAAATTTCCCATTGGCTGATTGCCAACAACTGCTGGTAAAATGTTTGTCCACAAGAAAGACTTTTATTCACTAATTTACAGTCCCTTTCATAAGCCACAAAGTAACTTTACAGCCTTCTCTCTGATCCCGCAAGTGTCGTTAAAGTTGATCATTCTCGTGCAGAACTAATCATTTCTTTTTCAGAAGCCATAAATACAAGGGGCCTAATTGAGCATTAAATTATTCCCAGTCCAAATTTTTATCTTTGAAGTCTCACAGATGCCTCAGAAAGGACATGACCTCTAAATTTTTGGGGGTCTTTTTTTATTACCTAAAGTTGGATCTCATACTGGGTTCGCTGCTCAAACTTCTGGAGTTTTTGACTTTTTTGTAACAGAAAAGTTGGGTAAAATGGGAGCTTCCCACGCTGCCAGACTCTAATGATCTACAAGTCATTGCAGCTCTCCCAAACAGCTTCTGCAACCGTAACCCAACATATCTGACAGTTTTTCCTTTTTAGAAACCAGGACTTTTCACACCTGTCCGAACCAATAAAATCTTCAAACTGAATCTCTGCTGCTCCTTGTGAAGGGTTGAGTGTTATAACAAGCACTAATCAGACTGTCAAGCTACAGCTGCATGAGCTAGTATTTAAAAAAAGATGCATGTGCCTTCTGTTCTGCTAATGCTCCCATCCCCATTCAAGCAAACGACAGTCAACTCAAGCCAGGAGACTGCTTTCCAGAGCTGCGGCAACTCGATAGCCAGCGAAAACAAAAACAGGAAATAACGTGTAGAGCTAATAAAAACCCCAATGAGCCTACAAATGAGGCTTGACTCAGCTTAGCTTGGCTTGGCTGTAACATGTCGCACTCTTCCTGTGTAGGGAGAGCCAGGACTTCCAGGGCTGCCTGGACTCCCAGGGATAAAGGTAATTGCTTCGCTGTTTTCATCCCCCTCTCAGTCTTGTCCACCCGGTGTTGTCCGTGTCCATCCGCTTCTGCCCATCTGAGAGAGCTCAGAGCAACTCAGCTCACCCATTGTCATGGCACTGAAGTCTGACGATCTTGCTTTTTCCATCCTTTGAGGGATTTGCACGCAGACATGAGTGCTCCATCTGCAGGAGCTGCGGAACTACCTTCAAGTGCAGTAAAAACTTTGGATTTTAGGGCTGAAGTTGTGCAGGATAATTGTGTCATTACGAATTTGTGAATAACATCCATTTTTAAGAGCTTTAGCCCACTTCCTGAAAATGTGGAGAGTCTGGAAATTCTGCTTTTGGCGAGTTTGTTCAGATGCTTTCAATTTGAGCTTTAAGGATAGGTTTTACGCAGTTAGCAACTTACCTAGAGTGGATAACTCTCTGAATGTCTTCAGCAGGGGTGAAAATTTAGTCATTAAAAAAATTTCACAAACAGATGTTTGTTTCAGACAAACTTTTGTGTTATATTAGTTAGTTTCTAAAGGTGTTTTTTTCCCCTAAAAATTTGTGTGATTATTTATTTATATTTATGTAAAAACACAATGTGTGTACCACACAAAATGATGATGGTTTGAGTGTGCTGTCCTACTTTTGACACTTATGTAATTCACCATGACATATCTGCTTATTATCTAGGTAATTGATTATTTTCAAAAGCAAAGCAACACTAAATTACCTTCTGCTGACAGACATTTATTGAAGTCACGTGACATTTTCTTACAGCATACGTTATCGGCTTCAGAAAATGTACAGTATTGAAATTGTTGGCCGTCTGGTACAAAAAAAGACAAACTGTAAGAGTATGGTATGGCGAATGATCAGCCAGCCCTGCTAACATTATGAACGAGACATCGACAGGTCTCATTAAAAATCAGTCACTAAAATAACTCTGGTGAGTCACTTTCCTGTTCTTTTCCATTCCTCTGTTAAATTGTAAGATCACCAGCTCTTGAGAAAGTTTGTTGGTTTCTGTTCACCGATTTACATCAGCAGTGTCTTGTTGCCAGCTACACCTGGCTGCTCAGGTGGAGCTGTTCCCCCTACAGGTCAGAACTGAACATTGTTCTCTGTCAATAAAAGAAAACTGCTTTGTTTCCTACTTCAGTTTCTCACTCATTTTCAAGAAGGGTTTCACTTTGAAAAGACTTAATGCGATGGCGTGCCATGATATCTTGTTACACTCTTAGTCATCAGTGTAAATGTCCATCTAAGGCAAATATGGCAGCAGTTTAAAGGTCTATAAAATAGAGGGTTCTCGTTCACAGCTGTGAAATATTTGAGATTTGAATAATTTGAAATTGTTTCCAGATCCTAGAAATCCACTTTGGTTTTGACCCCCCCACCCCTCCATTAAGCTTCCTCCTTTGAGGAACACTGCTTAATTAAATTTAGACCTTCAGAAAGTTATTTGGATTTTGAGACATTAGGTTCTCATAAACTGTCCACAGAACCCCAGTTTAATCCATGTCGTTTAGGGGAGGAAGTTTAGTCACATCTTTAGAATTTTTTATTTTTTTTTTAGTTTGGAAAGCAATAGCACAGAAGCTAAACATGCAACCAGCACTTAATAACCTTCTCATGTTAGTGTAGTCACATTAACGTATCTCAGGACCATTGGCTTGAAAAATAACGTGTTTAAGCTGTGAATGCTGACACAGGCATGATGCTGATGCTTGTTCCTGTTTTTGGTTTGTGTTTCTCTCGCTCCCTTTTCTTTATGTGCCTGCAACGTGTTCGGCTTGTTAAAAAAAAAAAAAAAAAAACTTTCGTTTTACATTTTGTACACTCCTGTTTTTACTTAGCAGGCCTGCATGCTTGATGGGATTCTAAAAAGTTCTGCTAACGTGGCACTTTAACAGGTTCTGAGCTCGCCTTGCCCTTTATTCTTCCTCCGCATACTTTGCATGTAGTTCACTTAGAGAACTACATGCCCATCACTTCATCGAGGGCTTCATGAGCACCTGAAGCACTCTAGAACAGACTTTGGTTGCTGCTTTAGAACCAAATGCGGTACAAATCCAGTGCAGCATCACACCTCATACTGGAAGCTGGGTAAAAATGTGAAGTGCATTTTTTTTTTTTTTTTTTGCACACTCTACCTCATTTCTTAGGGTCTTGATGAGTTTCTGCTAAGGCCCGTTGTATCATATGTTCAGGCTCATGAGAAAGAAAAATGTTAGTATATGTGAAACTAAAGGAGCAATTAACAAATTGCCTGTCGTTGTGATTAATGCATGCGATCTTCAGTCTGCTTGCGTGCACGTGGGAGTGTGCGAGCAGCAGTAAGTGCATGCCTGTCCTTATGAATGTATTCGGTCACTCATCTTGCGTGTGCTGTTTAGCGCTCATTAGAAACGCCCAGTGGAAAAGTGAGTAATAGCTGTTTTTTTTTGTTGTTGTTTTTTTTGGTTGTTTTTTTTTTTTTTTTTTTTTCTTCTTCTTCTTCTTCTTTTGGATGATTTTCAGGGTGAGCCAGGATTCCTCGGCCCCCAGGGAGAACCAGGACTTCCAGGACTGCCAGGAACTAAAGTGAGTGACATCAGTTTCCCTGACTGATCCTCTTTGTGTTGCGACAGTGATCGACGACTAATCAGATGCGACATGTGTGACAGATTTTAATAACACTGTGCTAACAGAACAGCGGATAGCGTCTTGTCATGTAACCAATGTTATTAAAACTCTGTCTCCACTAAATGTCAGACTGAAGCGGTCAGAATGAGCTAATCCTCTGCTGCTTCCTTTGAGTCATGACATTATCCTACTGTGGGGCCAGGGGTGATGATCCAAACATCAGGCAGCTTGCAGTGCTTTGATAATCAGAATGTATTCTCTTTGCATCACCTTCTACTGCTTTGAGCAACATTTTGTTAGTTTTATGAGGAACTAAAGGCAGAACTGTACTGGGACACTCATAACTCGGTTTTATTACAATTAAATTACATATAAATAAGGGTTTTGCAAGTTCTGTTCCATAGCTGCTGATTTTACTCTCTTGGAAGATGATCTGGTGCAGAGAGGTTTCCCCTTTTTGCCAACAACAACTGTGCCACAAGGTTTTACTTTATACTGTGTGCTGGACAGCTAGTGCAATGTTTCAGTGGGATCAAAACAAACTTTGCAGAACTTATTTATCCTCATCAACTTAAACTGGGGTTGTTACCTCATTTTTAAGGGTGCAACTGTTTTCCAAAAATATCTACAATGTAAAAGTCATGAGTCATCCTTTAGTTCCCTTTAGTTTGATCCTTCTAACAATTTACACAGGTTTTGTAAAGTTGTAGAAAGTTTCAGTTCCACAGCTGCCCTTTTTGCTGCTGAAAAAACATAATTATTTAGAAGGCCTTAGCTCCATATGCATGGATACTGTTTTGTTTTTTTTTTTTCTCGTTTTCTGTGGAGTTGAGGATTCAATGATGTGCGGATGAGAATAATCCGTTTGTTTTGGAGAGGATATGCTCCCAACTTCTGAGGATGCACGGAATGTGGTGCGCTTGGGAACAAAATGGACAACAAATGGATTTGACCTACAGTAACACATGCACCACCAATGGGTGTGGGTGTGCTAAACCTATGTCCTGATGCTGCATATCTAAGTTAAAACTGTAGGCGGAGACTTACACCTCACATTGGCCAGAAGAGGAAGTTCTAACTATGGAGACTGGACACTTATAGACTTCCATACGTTTATTACTGAGAATCTGCTGATTGATTTAGAAGGTTATCTCGCTGCTTAGGCCATCAGGAGAGTAGTACTCTTGAAGTCGCATGGCTCGTAAAGGAGAGCTACCAGACCAATTTTGGTTTCCAGAAAAAACGTACAAAAGTATAAAACACAATATAAACATTTGCGACATCTTCTGGTGACGGCTAAGTCGGTTATTGAGGTCACTAGTCAAGGACGATGGCTGGTTTTTAACAGACCCAATTAGTGATGATTACCAGGTAATGTCGATGGCTGTATGACGGATGCAGGGCTGGTGGTGGTTGATTCTTGAAGATGTTTCATTTTCCTTTAAATAACGTTGTTTAGTTCTAAGCTGAATTCTGAGGAACCTCTGAAGAGCTGAAGCCTTTTGGATGAGACATAAAATACCTTTAAAAAGCAGTTCAGCTGCCTTCTAATGAAGCACCAAGAAGATAATACCTTCAAATTGTTTATTTGGAAAATTAGCTGCTAGCAGTCTTTGTGATTAATGCATGCAAAGACAGAATTTTATATTTCTTTTCTTAAATTAGTTGAAAATCCTAAAGACAAAATGCACAGAGACTAGTACTTTACCACTAGTGTGGTTTAAATAGCGCTGTTAGCTGGAACAAGATCGACTGGAGGATCATGTATCCTGCATTATGTCTTTACTGGATTTTTTTCCTGTGGCTGAGAAACATAAATTCCAGACATTAATTGGCTGTAGATGCCCTTTTAAGCAATTTGTAGTTTGTCCTGCATTTATTTTTTCACAAACTAGACAATATGCACTAACGGTCAAATATATATGCAAGAACTGAACCAAATAACAGTAAAAAGCAAAAACAGTCAAAATTCATAGAATATTAAAAGACCTTCAGAAAGTCTGGAGAACAAGAGAGCATCAAGACCATTTTAAAAGATTTCAGGAAAGACTAGTTCCTTGGAAGGAAAGTGTAAAAAAATCAAAAGTTTGTGTGGTTGTAAATGAATGTACAATCAAACAAAACAACTTATTTTTGCTGCATAACGATCCTCAAAGGCCAGGACTCGCCATGTTTCTGGTGTTTCCCTGACTCAACAAAACTAAATCAAGTGAACAGTTCCTGAGCTCGCCACTGCTGACCTAGAAGACTTAGGTCTGGGGTGAATATCCATTTGAAGATGAAGTAATTTATCCATTTGATTCAGCTGTGTTGGAGCATATCTCCCCTCTTCTAAAGCTGTTCTCTCACCTATAAAAACACCCATGTGTTTTGCTCAGTCGCTCTTTGTTGTTCTGCCAGGGAAGGTCTTATTAACAGCATGTGTTTTGGTCTTTACAGGGCGAGAAAGGTGACCACGGACCAGCAGGAAAGGGTGATCGAGGAGAAATCGGACCTGCTGGGCCAAAGGTGAGGATATGAAGCACACATTCATGATCCTCTCCATCTGACCGGTGGCAGGATGAATGCGGCTCATGTGTGACTTTGCTGCCATCTAGAGTATTCCTTCTGAAAACAGCATTTATCCTGTTTCAAATCCTGAAAAGTCAAGCTTATTATTCATTAACACACTAAGAAATTCACTTTTTTTTCCAAAGAAGAAAGCTGTTTTAACGATCATTATCATTAAGTTCTAGGATCTTAAGGTGTTGGAGTTACGTAAACTGACTCTAAATGAGTTCACTATTTTGTTTATGTCTGCCAACGACCCTGCTGGTAGCGTAAGCTGCAGTCTAAACTTAGAGGACTCAGATGACTCTGGTACATATCCTGTTAGAAGCCCCAAGTGAAACCCAGGATTAGTTAGGGACAGTGTTCAAATAAACACATCCTCTGTTGCTCAGCAGTAACAAGATAAGATGTTTGTTTTTAAGCTTTGTTTTTAACCTAGGTGTTGGTTCCCCAGGAGGAGTCTGGGAGGTTGATGATATTTCCACACTGAAATGTGCATCAGATGTATGGCTCAAGTAATTTAATACCTGAGATGTATAGTTTAATTTATTTTACTACCCTTGGCAGGGTTCACAAGGAGAATCTGGTATGCCTGGACCTAAAGGGTCAAAGGTGAGTACGGCTCAGATGCTTTCTTTAATTTCGTGAATAACAGACATTCACAACGCTTTTCCTAGCTTTTGGTACCCCTGGTAGCAATGTGGAATGAGATTGAATATTATCAAATGCTGACAATTTTAAAGCCGAAGCTCTTAAAAAAAACTATTTAAAAAAAATTATATACAGTATATATCTGTTGATAGGCAGATATGTGATATTTTCTAGTGATTGCTGTGACTGTAAATATGGGTACATTTGGTTGCGTAGCTATTTTTTAAAGTTATTTCCTGACTTATGAAGAATGACTCCTTCTGTACATCATGCTCTGTAGTTTTTCCCCATTTTGAAGAGTTTGTTGAAGAAACAGAACACAGATATGTTACACAAATTATAAATATGCTAAAAGTTTTATTTGTTTTTTTTTCTTCTGTTTATTTCTGAGAGACGGTGGTATTTTTTATGATGATAAATATTTCTTCTAAGAGCCTCGTACACATCTTTACCAGGCGTACCATTACGTATGGAATGCACCGGGGCTAATTTCTGCATTTTAAAATGTAATCATATAATAAATAGTCATAGAGAGAAAAGACAGTTTTAGAAAAAAATGTCAAACATAAATGTATGTATAAATGCAAAAGTCATCACATTTTCACTTTTGTGCTGTTGCTTTTCAATTCTACTCTTGTGATAATTTGTAAACCTACATCATGATTCATTCCTTCTCATAAATTATTTATTTATTTTCCCTAATAAGACTTGTACACATATAAACTTTTACTTGTTGTTTCATGTAAGGGGGATACTGGAGATAAAGGAGATTTGGGATCTATTGGCCCAAGAGTAAGCACTTATTTCAATTCCTTAAATTGCTCACTTAGTAATTCTGCATGCTTTTACTCAAACTTTATGATGCTGCTCCCTAAGAACTGCTCACCACTAGAGCAGAAATGACCTCTTAGTCAGAGTAAGAGGCTGAAATTAGGACGTGTCCTTTATGTTGATGTGTGGTTCTTGGTGTGCTACAGGGTCCTCCCGGGCAGAAAGGAGACAGAGGAGCCACTGAAATCATTGACTACAATGGAAACATTGAAGAAGCTCTGCAGGTCAGACATGTTATTGCCTAACTGGAACATCTTTATCCCTCTCATGTCTACCAGAGGAGAGAGCACAATGAAAGTTCACTTTTTGTTTGCCATGGCCTCGCTGAAGTATAACTAATGCTCCATCATGCCATGCTGACACCAAAATGTTCCTGTAAAGATAATCTCCAGTTTCTGTCACTTGGCCTTTGTTCATGTGTCAGATAAATAGAAAAAGTCTCTGACGCGCAACTGAAGAAAAGTGTTGTCCCAACAATTTCAAGTGACCTGTGTAATCTTATCTCTTACCTGCTTTCCGTTCCCCTCTTTCGACCCACTGCAGAGGATTACCACTATTACAGTCACGGTAAATAGGTTGTGTGTATATTCTGTGCATTGTGTCATCATCACGTTTGATCCATCTTTGTCCCAGCATGGAGCCGTCGCCACACCAGCACTGGTTTGCACGGCCCTGTGTGTGTGTGTGTGTTCATACGTCCAGCAGTGTGTTTGCTTTACAGTGAATGAAGCAGTGTCCTGCATCACTGTTGTGTTTCTGTGTAACAGTCCGTACACTAAGTGTCTTAAAAATGTATTTCAAAATAATAATTTGTTTTCTTTTATCTAGTTGCAAGAAATTAGAGTTAAAATACATTCAGGCAAATGTATCTTAATACGTGAGCAAAAAATATCATTTTCGATTTTCTGATTACTTGACAAATTTTGCCTGAACAGTCTTTCTTTTTCAGCTAATTGTTACAATAAAGTTTCTTTTAAACTTTTGCTTCTACAAACAGACCAATTTCAAGATGTTAGGACACAAACATGTCAAACTTATTTTAGATATTTACAAATTAAAAAAGCATAGCAGATGCTTTTTTAATTTGCAAAACAACAAACAGCTTTGTTGTTTTTTCCACAACAAAGCATATGAAATTAAATACCGTAACAAGTCACCTGTGTTTAGAAATGTGTTCAGCATGGTTTATGTTTAGATTTTCTTACTTTACGATAAAATTTACTCTGAGAAAAAAGTCTTTGCTCAACTGAGTCTGAGTACATTTTGAAGATAATGCTTCACCTAATTTCTGCAACACAAAACATGCTGAAGATGAACAAAGCATAAAGTTAAAACATCAATGAGTTTGGTCATTTTTCATTATACTGGAATTGTCCGTCAGCTGGGATCCCAAAAACAGTCCAGCTAAAAAATAAAGTGACACTTTATTTGACGGGTTGTAAATAAGACTGTCATGACACCGTCATAAACATGACATGACACCCGTCATGAACATGAGTAAGTCTTCATGAATATTTATGACTGTTGTTATAAAGTGTCATTCGGTAAATCCCGACACTTTTAATACAAAGTTGACATTATTCAAAATGTCTTTCTTTATGACAACTCGACATTTACCGAGAAATCATGATCTGACATAAATTCGTTATAAAAATATTACTAATTAAACTTTAGCTTTAATAACATATAGCTACATAATTTTTAAAGTTTAATCAGTAATATTTTATAACAGGTTTATGTTAAATTATGATTTCTCTGTTAATGTCAAGTTGTCATAACGAAGACATTTTGAATAATGTCAACTTTGTATTAAAAGTGTCAGGATTTACCGAATGACACTTTATAACAACAGTCATAAATATTCATGAAGACTTACTCATGTTCATGACAGGTGTTATGTCATGTTTATGTCTTATTCACAACCCGTCAAATAAAGTGTTACCAAAAATCTAAATTAAGAGACCACTGAAAAATGTTGAATTTCTCAGATTTATAGAAAGGTGCTTTAGTAAAATAAGCATTTTAATTCTATAAAATGTTGACAGCATTTCTGAGAAATTCCAAACACAAACGTTATAATTTATCTGCATTAATGGACAAAATCAAAGAAATACTTTATTTTTGGACCACAAACAAAGAAGGACAAGCCCATTTTGACTTTAAAACACAATTTGATTGCTTAAAATGAAGTCAGAATGCAGAAATCCATATTTAGTAGAATAACCATGGGTTTTGGTGATCGCTAAGTAAAGTGATGTGTAGAATCCAAGTCTGGTGTCAAATATCTGTCATGTAGAGATGCAAATTTTTGACTTCAGAGACATTTTGCAGTTTATAACCTATTGCACAGTATTGCATATTGGTGGGATTTTTGTTTATTTATTTTCCATATATTCGGAACTTAATAACATGGATGCTTTTCAGTTCTAATAAAAATGTTTTCTTTAGTTTTAAGTGGCAGAATATGGGCTATTTATAACATTATAAAGCAGCATCTACATTCTAACATCCAAATGTGATTTTTGTGGTTGTAATTCACTCTTTGTTCTCATCTTTGCATGTGTCTCTCACTTCAGCATTCACGATGTGAGACTGACTTCTAATGTAGTGATATTGAAACTAAATCATCGTTCTCATGGTGTTTTTTCCTTTTAAAAACTGTTATGATGGTGTAAATATATTGTGAAGATAATAGAGATTCTTCTCAGAGCTGGTTTCTGTCACTGTTTTTGGACAGGGTCCTCCTGGACCACCCGGACCAATAGGACCACCTGGCTTTAAGGTGGCATTTTTACCCTCATGTCTAAATCTTAATTCAGGTGTCATGTGCTGTGGTGTAAAACGTGTTGTGCAAGATCTAAACATTTAATTGTAGTGTGTGTTATTTTTGTAACAATGTTGTCTATTTGTGTGGTTTTAGGGAGATCGCGGTCTGCCTGGTCTTCCTGGACTCGATGGGGAGAGAGTGAGTAGATCGCTTTACTCAGATAGAATCTCCAAATGTGGTTTTTGCACACATTTTGCTCATGAAATAGCTCTGTGAATTACAAACCAAATGTTACATTCTGTTCCAGAAGTCCACTTATGTAAATAAATAGAACTGGTTAGATGTAAAGATTTCACGGGTTGAGTTAAGGCCTCTGTTGCACAATTTGCTCTGAACTTGCCCTTGAACATGAATAAGTGAAGTTTGCAATACCTGTGAGTTAATTTGAAGTATCATGAATTGAAGCTGAATCATCTGTGCGTGGGTGTTTGTGTGTGTGACCTGTCTCAGGGTTATAAAGGTTCCAAGGGAGACATGGGAATGCCTGGAGCGTCAGGGGAGAAAGGAAGCACTGGTTTACCTGGCTTACCTGTAAGAATCACACACTATTGGAGTAACAAAGGTTTCTTAAAATGTATCTTTATTCAACATGTTCAAACAATTCACCACATAATGCTTGTTCATAACAGGGTGTTAACGGAGCAAAAGGAGACAAAGGAGATCCAGGACTTCCAGGTCCACAAGGTCCATCTGTGAGTAACGTATAGATAATACAAATGCATTAAATAGAGTTGGAGCTTTTTATAGCCAAACATGCAGGGAACTATTGTTAACATGAAATAGAGTGAAAGTAAGGTTTTAATTTGAGGATTTAGTTTTGTAATTTATTTACATTTTCAGATAACTGGCCCTCCAGGGCCACCCGGACCCCACGGGCCCTCAGGACCTATGGTGAGTTTGGGGGTTTTGTGATATTTTCTGTTTCCCTGAACGAAATATATAAGGCAAACCCTGTTTGTTTATTACTTCAAGAGAAAATCCTCTGATGCTCCTAAATCAACAAATGACTTCATTATTCACGTACCGGTTAGCTACCTTTTGACCTAAAGTGTCCCTTTTGAATGTTTTTCAGGGACCCCATGGCTTCCCGGGGCCTAAGGTAAATGTTGTTTAAAATACATTAAAAGATGTAGTGAAAATTGTTCATACCCCTGGCAAATTTCTACGTTTATATTAGTTTCTTTCAGCCAAAAACCTGTGCTGAAATGCAGCAGGCATCTCTCTCTACTTTTTAATGTACAGTGGCATGTGGAAAATTGTTTGTACCTCTTTCAATAATAAACCGTTCCTCTGCATTACAACTGTCAAACCCTTCTTTTTGTTGCCGAGCAGCTTTCTCCATGTTTTCACTGGTATTTTGAAAATTTACCTCCCAAGTATCGAAGGTTGGAAGGTCTCAAACCCAACTCTACTCTTTAGCTCCCTGAATGACTTTTTTCATCATATTTCTGTCAATACTTTACCTTGGCCACTTCAAAACATTACTTAAATTAAAGTAATTAAGGTAGTTTAATTACTTCAAGTAGTAATTAAATAGGGGTATCTATATTAACAGGGGTACAGATAATTTTGCACTTATCTGTCATCTGAAGAAAAGTCTTGCTTACCAGAAAATACATAATCACTCACTACAGATTAACTAGCTCTTCTGGTCTTATTGTTGTTGATGTCTTTCTAATTTGATGTTTTCAATCCTTTCAACTGACTAGGTTAATGTATGGTTGAGCGTGAGTTTAGAAATGCCTTATTGTAGTAGATCTTCTTAAATATTGTAAAATTCTAATGCGGATACAGGACTGTTCTTCAATCTTCTGCAGATCAGCTGCAAACACAGTCCTCTACCCAAAATCTTTTTTTTTTAGCTCCACAGAGAAGCAGAGAACTCTTGTCTGCTTCTCTGTGAAATTCTCTCTTTGCACAGCCTGTCAGGTTATGTGTCACTTATCTTGGTATGTCCGAAGGTCTGCAGTTGGGTTGTGCATTTCCGTACTTTTTACGTTGTCTGAGTAATGAAGACCGCATATTTAGATTTTTATTTTCCAACATCCTTCCATTTAACAACTATGCACCGCTTTATTTTAGTCTAAAATCACATCAAAATGAATTGCAATTTTAGATTTTTAGGCGACGTAAAGTTCAACGTTTTAAGCAGCATGAAGGTGTTAAACATCAGCTTTGCATAATCATCTTCTACTTCGACTCTCTGTAGGGAGAACCTGGTTTGCACGGACTGAAGGGCATGAGAGGGGAACCGGGACACAAAGGAGATCGTGGACATATGGGTCTCCCTGTGAGTTGAGCAGTAGTAAAAAACATCTTTTAAGAAAATTCTCTTCTATTTTAGAATATTCATTTTATTTTATCAAGGTACTAGTTGCACATATATGTTTGTTTACGTGAGTTTGCGTGTACATGCGTGTGTCCAAAGTGCCTTGTCCATGTTCTGTCTTCATTTTCATTTGCCTGGACTGACTACCTAAGCCAAAGCTCCCTGTGATTTAGTTTGTTGTGAACCCTGCCATCAACCTGTCCTAATAACAGTGTTCATCTGGTACTAATCCCGCCTTGTCCATGTCACTCATACCTCCATAACCTCACAGGGAGCCTCCGGCTTGGACGGCAAGCCTGGAATTAGGGTGAGTGTCATGTGATCAAGGGGCTTCACTACCCAACATCTTTCTTTCTCTCTCCCTCCATGAAGTTCATTTTTTCCCTTCAGTTTTTTTTTCTTGTCAACATATTATTTGCACATTGTTCCAAAATGCAAATAATGTAAGCTTTTTTTTAAAAGTATACTTTTCATGTTATCAATCCTCTCAGCTAAATGAAGGCACAGAAAGCTGCTACACAAAACATTTTGAGACTCCTGTTTTGTCCTGTGTCGCATTAACACACACTCATACATTAACTGTGTCAGCGGTGTCGTAAGCGTCCTTTGTGGCCAATGCACGTCTACGAGCTGTGTGTGCTGGTTGTAGGTCCTATATGAATACCGTACAACTACATCACTTTTTTTAATTAGTGAACTTATGAAAATAGTGCAGGCATTATTCTAAAAGTGTTAACTCACCCTGGCAACAATACTCTCTGCAGGGCACAGACGGGCCTCCGGGTCCAGCTGGTCCGGCCGGGCCGAAGGGTGACATTGTAAGGCTGAAACTGCATTCTTTTCAAAGATCTGACAGAAGATGCAGCTCATATTGACCCACAATTTTGAGAATTTTTTATAAGTATAAAAGAAAGCATTAACATGGATTTATTTGTCACAGGGTGAGAAAGGTGCATCAGGTGAGCCGGGGCCTCGAGGACCTTATGGACTACCTGTAAGTTTTACAACATTATCATCCATTTCATAGATACGAGGCGACAAACAGGCGTTAAAATCATAGACACATATAATGAATTAACAGGCTGTGCTTTCATTTGTAGTGAAATGGAAAAACAAAAATAGTGACACTATGTAAAAGGAAGAAACTAAATTTGATTTGTTTTATTACCAGCATTGGTATCACATTATAATGTTATTATTTGAAGACGTTAAAAACTGTGTTTTTTTGTTGTTTTTTTTTGCTTAGGATGTCTCACTCAGTTCTGTTGTTAGAAAATAAATATATTGTAAGATGCAAAATATTAGATTTTACCCTTTAATATTAAGTAATTCAACTGTTAGTTGTTTGCAGATAGTTTATTTATATAAATGCTTCTTGCTGTGGTTTTACGTCGTATTACTAACATCGAGAGAGTGCGCTGTGTTGTAGTGAAGATATCAAACTTTGCAAAAGTCAAGTTTTTGGCAGTAATTAATTTTTTTTTCTCTCCAGGGAGCCGCCGGAACGCCAGGTTTGGATGTAAGTTGGTTTGACGCTTTTGTCTTACGAGTTAACTTATGAGTAGAAACCGCTAAACTTTACAGGGAAAATATAAAAGTAAAAATCACTGTTTGTTGTTTACAGAAGTAAAATAATGAAAATAAAACTGAAATGCAATTTTTTTTAACATTTCTGTTTATGTACAAATTAATCTTAGTGGTGGACCACTGCTTGCTACTACAGGAAGTTAGAGAAGTAATGTTTTAAAACAAAACTTTTAATATAAAAGGATGGTCTATGGGATTATGTTGTTGATTTTTTTAAGCAATTTTTTATAAATCATTGTTTTTTTAACATGCCACCTCAAGCTGCTAGCTGCCATTTTTCCCCATAATTTTCCTAGTGATAGGAAGGATCCAAATTGCATGCTTTCTCCTGGTTTTTGTATTGAGAAGCTTTTTATGTTAAAGCTTAATTTATGCTTGACATATTTACATTCTGCTCAGAAATGAGAGGCACTGAATCAGGCCAGTACAGCTTTTGCAGCATTTATACTCTGTCTCACTTGTACCCTCTGTAGTCGGTGTTCTCCAACACTCTAGGAGGCAGTGTAGGTCATCTACAGCAAGTGTCCAACACTACACAACATGTTAGAAGTGAAAAACACAATTGTTATTGGCCACATGGTTATACCATGTGCTTAAAAAAGAGGAAGAACTTTTATGTTTACTTTTGCTTGGGAGAAAAAGAAAGAGTAGATGCTCTAATTGTCCATGATCTTTTTGGGATCTCTGTATTACCGAAACTCTGCCAGGAGGAGGAGCTCTTACTTGTCTCCCATGTTTTTCCACAGGGGATTCTCACATAGAAAAATTTCTAGGTGCATTGTGCGGAAAATGTGGGTTATGTAGAGGGAGGCGGTTGCTGAAATTTCATCATTTGGCCATGAGGAATATGTAGATGCGTCAAGCATAAACCCAGCCTGAGCTGTAGAATAATATGCGTCAAACATGTTTTTTATTTTTTAAGGTTCAATTTTAGTATTTATTGCATATGTTAGCAGCATTACAACTGATTCCAATTTGGCAAATTATGCTCTTGATTGGATTTCCAAGATTCAAAGTCCTCCAGGACATCGCTTTCAAATTCACAAGGTTTGGTGGACATTAAAGACATTATCAGTTCTGGTCGCAACTGATAATGATAAATTATTGGATAAAGGAAGGAAATGTAGCTTTACTTAACTAAAATTATTACAGTGAATTTTTTTCAGATGTTGAAGTAAAATATTCTGCAAAGTTTATTCTTATACAACTTCAAATCTAAAGATTTTAAATCAAAACCCTCCCTTGCTATTTTTTGTTCACAATTTTTTCTGCGATATTTAAATTAATATTACGGATAAAAACCTTCAGATTCTGTTTGATCCTTTGTGTGGATGAGAAAACTCTGATCTCTCATCTGAAACACAGTAATTAAGTAAAGTTGTACATTTTCAGGGGTTACCTGGATTAAAAGGAGATAAAGGCGACGATGGGGGGAGAGGAGAAAAGGTAGATGTAGATATGGTTTTGTAGCTTATTAATATCTCTAACGTCAGAGGACTGATGTCAATGGACAGTGTAGAAACTTTTGATTTCATTTGTATTTGAAGTATTTTTTCATCCCCAGTTTGAGGTAAACTTTTTCCCTCTATGGTAAACTGTAATCAAAAAGGAATTGTCCTAATTTACATCAATTGCTTTTATAATCCTAATGAATTTTCTTTATTTTTGCAGAAACATAAACTATCACCCCAACTCCCCCACACTCCTCTCGAGTCAGATTTTTGTTCTCCCCTCCTCAGCAGTTCCACCATCTCATTGTTTCAAATCTAACTTCATTTTCAGGCATCAAAAAGAGAGATCAACATATAAATCCAAACATGTCCATTGACAACAGGCTCTTCAGTATCATCTGTTTTCCATGTTCTCATGCATGAACATAAAGTAACATATTTCACTTCCTTCATTTCTTGAGCCTGTTGGTAACCCTTCCTTTCCTTGTTTTTGCACTCATTGTTTGTCTCTGTAATATGTATATTCTATTCCTTAGACACTGTATACCATTAAGAAGCTATATTCTGTTTCTTTTTCATGCATTCAGTTGGGATTTGCTCCCCACTCTAACACAGAACAGATCTTAACATTTCATCTCTTTCAGGTCCTTAAGATCAGTAATAAGGTGTTGACATACACTCATCATAGACATTAAGTTTGTAAGAATAAACTGATTTCTACAGGTCTCTGTAATCATTTGTGCATTGATTCAGTCAGTGTCCTGCTTTCTTAAAGGGGCAGGATTATAAAAAATTGACTTTTTTGAGCTTTAAATTATGTCGTAATGTAACATGCCTGGTAAAAGTATTAAGAGATTAATAGAGGTGCAGACTGTTGGTAAAAGTAGGAATCCTTAAAGAGACAGAAGCCCAATTTGAAGACAATAAATTACGAAGTCAAATTTTTCTTAAGTCATATTTGATATATGTCATTTTTATAATTGAAGGTAACATAGTAAATTGATTGTGCTGTAAAATGATGCTATGTGGCTGGCAAACATGTAAAAATGAGTTTTTCAGTGGAACTCATCAGATACATAGGAATGATTCTTAAAATTTCTGACCGGCGTCTCATTCTTTTAATTGTTCGTAATCTAGAAAGTACATGTTGCTTCACTGAGCAGTGTTGCTGGTACCTTCTTAAATTGACTGTGTCCAGTCTGTCCTTGGAACACACAGTTCCTCTCCTTAATCTGTGGTCAACTGGGTCCAACACTTAGAGGAAATATTCTATGGAAGGCAGAGAGGTGTGATCTTTTCATAGTAGAGAATACATTCTCTTGGCATCTTTAAGAATTTGGGCCACCATCCCACTTCGCCACTTGGCAGGTATTGTATTAGTCATCCTTGCAAAATTGAATCCACAACAGCCCTACAATGTCCTGACACTGGAGTTTGGGAACAACTTTTGTACACTTCTGGCACCCTGATGCCAGTGAGCGTTTCAATGACTACACTTTAACTGATTCCTCATACACTGCCTCTTCCAGGTTTACAGTCCCTCCTCAAAATACAAGCTTCTCTGGCCCATCAAATAATTTAATTATTTTCTTGAAGCCAAGAAAAGTTTAGTTTTCATAGCCTTTTTACAAATTTCTCACACACCAAAGGTTTTTCCACTTAAAACTTAGAAGCTAATGTTCTTCAGGACACTCAGTACCTGTTGGCCAGTTTCAGGAGTCCCCACACACAGCCAAACCCAGAAGGCCTTCTTATTGAACCTAATAGCTTCCATTGCTGCTGTTGTTAAAACTACATTATGCTCCAATGCCTTTTAGGCTATAACTCCTGGAAGTCACAGTTGCAGTAGAAGCCCTGGACATTGTCCAGTCCAATTCCATGTTCCCTGGTCTGGCTTACGGCTTTCCCTGCTATGAGATCCAACTCTCCACCAAGTGGTGTTCTGATGATAGAACACCACTTGGTGATAGTTCTGACCTTTTGCGATCCTAAGTTCCCAAGACACACAGCTGCAGGTCTGATGATATGAGGCCACCTTTGACCCAAGGTAGCCTGGTAGCTACCACTTTTTGCTTGATACAGGCAAGTCATTACACGCAAACACACCTCATATTTAGATTACAACCAAGCAAGTGACTCCACCATTGTCCACATTGGCATTGAAGCTCACAAGATGATGCATGAAGATCCTTCGAGATGGTACCCCTCCTAGGACACCGTCCAGACACTCCAGGAAGGTCTGTTAATCTGAGCTGCTGTTGGACATATAGGAACAGTCAGAACCTTCATTCTTTCTACTCAAAACCACAAAGAGAGACCCTCCCCCTCACAAGGTGCTCAGCTCAGGGCTTCAGTTTTTCAAAATTTTTTATGTTCTTTCATTGTGACTCAGATGAAACCCATTTTGACCAATTTAAATATGTCAATGACGAGTGTGTGTCAATTCATTCCTAAAATGATGATTTAAAGTAGTACTTTGAAATTTCACTCATGCTAACATGATATGACTCTTTAAAATGTTTGCATGGATGTTGATTTTTTAAGTTTATTTATGACTTTATAGAAATCTTGTGACATTTAATTCTGTATTGATGCAGTTTGGACTTTCCTGCTTTCTCTGGTGGTTTTCTCCCTGCTAGTCTTTCTCATCCTTTGTGCCCTTGACACCACTTTGACAAAGTGTTTCCCACTCTACCTTGTTCCCTGCTTTTTGTGCCCCTTGTTTAAAGAATATCCAATTCTGCCTTGTATCCCCTCCTATCTAACTTATCTGACCATATGCCTTCACTCCTTTTTGGGTTATAGACTTCCCTTCTTTAATCTTTCCTCATAGCAGTAGTAATTGTTGACAAAAATGAATTTAACCTGACCAAACCCTTGTATCCACAGGGGGAGAAGGGAAAGAAGGGCAAAAAAGGGCCTAAGGGCGAGAAAGGAGAACAGGGTGCCCCAGGATTAGATGCACCTTGCCCATTGGTATGTCCCAACTGTGAGCTGGAGTTTGCCTGCCAGCTTCGTGGAGCAGTTGCTCGGAACAAGGAGGAAGCTCCCTTTGGGTCCACTGACTCCCAACTTCTTGCTTTTACAGTCAAGAAATCACCAACAACATTGGGAGAAGAGCTCATTTTAAGTTGTACATAAAAGCTTGCAGTTAAATCCCAAAAGCTTGCGACTGGGCCTGATTGTGGAGTCAGAAACCTCAGAGGTCAGCTCCTCCTTCACACTCCCTACGAGTCTGTCGAAACGGACCGATGCAGGGGGTGAAGGGTCGTCCACCTCTCTCCCAGTAACACTCCTAGGTCATCTTTGCAAACAGGGTTTCCGGGGATTTAAGGGTGAAAAGGGGGAACCAGGGCAGCCAGGTCTGGACGGGCTGGATGCCCCGTGCCAATTGGTACAGTATTTCTCTTTTTCCTAAACCTCCTACCTGTGCATGCCACTCACTTTTAGCCCATTAATAACAAACAAACACACTCATGCATGAAGTGAGAGCTTGACAAGCATGGTCACTTTACTTAGTCATAGCTTCATTTTTCATTTTTAGTGACAAACACTACCCCTAACATCTTCACTGCAAGCAGCCTCTTTTAGATAAAACGTGAAATATACTGAATTAATAAATGTTTCATTTAGTCTATCCTTTTAACTGATTCCTGTCTTCCCTTCGAATAAAACTGGAATAAAAGGCTAAAACTCATGTGTCCCCCCTGCTGAGCCCACCTTGGACCAGTTACTTTTTAACCTGATGCTAACAAAGAACCCCTTATGCTGATGAATTAGCCATGCTACAGACGCATGGATCCCTCTCTCAATCCGTTAACTCTCCTATCCCCTTCTGTTCTTGTACCAATTGGGCCAGACCATTACAAGAAAATAAAATAAAACATCAAGTTGGTTACCACTGTGGACCTGGAATATTTTCATGATTACTTGTTTTATTTTATTAATTCTCATGCCGCAGAAGCGATGCTGTCTGATGCATGAAGATTCTGGTACAATGGGTTGAACTAAATTTGGGGAAATGCATATATTGTGCTTTGCCTTTAACATTTTGTCATTCATATTTTGTCACTTTAGAACAACAAACTGCTGTGTATTTTATTAGGATTTTATGTAACATGTCCAACACATTTATGGGAAAAGCAACTGATACATGGTTTTCAAACTTTTAACAAATAAAAATTGTTTTTTTATTTGTTAAAAAATGATAATATAATGTATATAGACTCATTTAATTGGATACTCTAAAATTAAGTTCAGCATAAACAATACCTTTTGAAGTCACCTTATTAGCAGAGTCCCCTGTACATAATTTAGTGTAAATATCTCTCAAGTCTTAACATCTTAAAGAACAATGTTAAAAAGTCACCTGAACTGACAGAGTATCGTACAATTGTACATCTAGCAAGACATAACCATTCAATAAAACAGGTTGTAGATATAGAGTGTCATTCAGAGCAGCAGAGAACCACACTTCACCTGGGAGAATAAAAAGCTCTGCAATTGTGATAAGAAAGCCATAAGAATGATTAAAGATTGTTATAAATCATGTTGGGGGGGTGGACAGTAATCTTTTGCTCTGATCAGATGAGACTTCCTGGCCTACATGCAAATATGTGAGGAAGACGAGCAACATGATTTATTACCCTGCCATCACCACTGTGAAACATGATGTTGCAGGAATGCAAAAATGCATGTCTAACTTTTAGATTTTTATTTGCTTGAAAGACATGACAAACTATTTCCCTCCACTTAAGCACCACTTTATGTTGGTCCATTTTATAAAATCCCAATAAAATACACTGTGGAAAGCGGCATGAACACTTTAGCAAGGCGTTGCATTGTATGTTCACACACATTCAATGAGCCATAGTAGATAAGAAAGCATTCAGAGGATATATTTGTATTTTTATTTAATTAAACTTGGGTTGTTTTTATTTCAAGACAACTTGAGTTTTGTATTTCCAGTTACTGGTTTTGTTTTGTTTTTTTCAGCTTTCTGCTGTTGTTAAACTCAACTATGATAAAATCAAACAGCAGAATCATCATGGTGTGCATGAGCAACATATTTCTCTGTATTTTGTGCATGTACAGTTTCATGTTTGGGCTAGAATGAAATGTAATTTGTGCATTCAGACTAACAAACAGAAACCAACTAAAAAGCTTAATATGAAAGAATAATTTGCACATTTTATTTAACGTTTCAAACACATTTAATGTGTTTTTAATGGCATGTACACATGCCATCAAAAAGTCTACATTTTTTATGATGAGTTCAGCTGCTACATTATGGAAGACGTCTTTTTTATTACTTGTTTTTCTAGAAACATTTGAGTTAAAGTTGGATTAGAGCTTGTGCCTGAGTGTGTAGGATACCAGTCAAGTGAACTGATTTTGCCATTTTGAGTTTTTACTTTCACTGTGGCTTTACATCTTCAGATATAATTATGCCCACATTGAATGAAAAACCACACCCTGACTTTTCTAAAGTGTTTTTGAGCTCTCTGAAAGTTTTTTTTTTGCATTTTTCTCTTGACTTTGGCTGCTTTATCTCTTGCCCCAAGGCTGGAACGTTACCATTTTGAAAGATAATAAAACGAAGAGGGAAAATTTGCAACATCAGAAAAACCACTTTATTCATCATTATATGACTTTATCATTTTAACATTTAGTACTCATCAATGTCATAACAAAATCTCCAATAGTTATCATACACATCCAAAGAGAATAAAATGCCAAATTTATTCTTTTATTGTCCTCAAGTACAGATACAACTACTTGACTAAAAATAAGGGGGGAAAAGCATCCAAAGTCCAAAGAAAATGTTCAAATATGTTCAGTGTGAAGAGCCAATAAATTAAAGAATCTTATCAGGTATCCATAAAGTCTCAAACAAAGAATAGAAGTTAGGGATAGTTTGAAACTTCTTTTCTTTCTCAAAGTCAGGCGAGAGTCTTAATAATACACTTTTGTGCCCACTAATTAAGATGCTTAAATTCTAAACAATACATCCAGGATCAAGATGTTGCTTTCATCTGGTTAAAGCTGCATGTCTATTCAAGAGAAGTTAACTTTATTGATTTGTGGTTAATGAGTGGATTTTCTTGAGGATCAATCTAACTTCTGACATATGTGAAGTGTTATATAAAGTATAAGCCTACTAATCACATGTATGTAACAATCTGACACAGGTTAGCAGTAAGTTATTGTTTCAGTTCTAACTGTGTGTCTTCTGTTAACAGGGTCCGGATGGATTACCAATGCCTGGTTGCTGGCAGAAGGTGAGATAATCTTCTGGCAATCAGCAATATTGTGGTTTACACTGGAAATTGAGAGTATATTTAATAGCAAAACAGAATTTAGCATTAAAATACTTTAATTGCCATTGCAATTCAGCTTTTTTGTGTGTTGAGGCTTGAAAAATTTAGATTTCCAATTCCAAAGTTGAGAAATATGTAGCAAAAAGTGTATAAAAAGACACCTAGAAGAAGATAGCAAAGCTAGTTGTCAGCATTTGTTGAAAAGTGATGAAGTTATGTGTGGAACACCATGTTTGGGTATTGATACATAACAGAATTGCCACCCAAGAAGAGAATCTGTCATAACAAAGTGACGATTTATGTGCCAATTTGTCAAGAGAGGAGCAGCAAATCAAGATAAAAGTTTTACTAATTTGGACAATTACTCGCCCCACAGATGTAAATGAGAGCTTAGTGTGTGTTTAGCTTCTAGCAAAAACTAAAATTCATAAAACTTGTCATTTTTGCTCCAATTCTGACCAGCATTTTTATTCCAATGCAACGGTATAAGATATAATGATTTCTTTCATTTTGTTGAATCAATGACGGCTTTTCTCACGTGTGTTTCAGCATCTTTATGTTTGCATGCGTTCTCTGGTAAACTGGAATAAACAATATGTGAATGCTGTGTAAAACATCTCATTGTGTCAAACTGAAAGACCTACTCAAAGTGACGGAACAACTTGTTTTTGTATGCTTTCTTTGCAGTGATCACTCTAACCTGAAACGCATGGAGTTTGTAAATAATGCTTCTTTTATGGTATTTATAGTTTTTTAATGGGGAAAAAAAAGAGTCAAAAAGAAATAAGTCTATGTGTGCAACAATACAAAAGAAAAAAAAAAGATAACCGTCTGTAAGCTGCTTCTACTCACATCGCTGTGTGGAAACAAAAACACGTGTGTGCGTCCCGCTGTCTCACATCTGCTTCGTGATGGAGTTCAGATCCTCGGCTGCCGGCGGAACTCGTGTCTTTAGGTTTTTGCATGGCTCGGACTGGAGCGTGGCAGTCCCGCCAGTTCCTAAGGGTTGGAAGGAGTGAGACGAGAAGAAGTGGAGTTGGGAAGTGAAGGAAATGGGATCTGGATTGGCTTCTTAACACAAAATGCTAAGTGTCGTGTGCTGTTTTGTCTCCATGAGCTCACCAACTATTCATGCGGCACCATTTGCTCAAAGACTAAAAAACATTCAAAAAGGGAAAAAAAGACTGCACTGAGTTGACTGAACATTGATTTCCCCCCTCAACCCCCTTCCCTTGAAAAAGCATGAGTAGTGTACTATATTTAAATGTAATGTACATACATGTCACTGTTATGTGATTGTTTCATAATTTGTGTGGGAAAAAAAAAAAAGATCTGAACAATCAGAAGGCCCAAAGCTCTGAAATGGTAACTTTTTCTTTCCTTTTAATCTTCTTAAGGGAGTCACACCATGGCTTGTAGCCTGAGTATCCTCCTTCCCCTTCTGAGAGTAAAGGTGTCAGTAAATTTTTTTTTCTTTTGCTTTATTTGTGGCGAGGCCTGCGAGCAAGCAAACAGTCTCGTCAGGCTTTTGCTGTTGCACTCATGGGGCTCGACATCGTCAGTGCGGCGCTTCCTCAGGGTCGCGTATCTCTGGACAAGAGTCTCGGCAAGAGTCTCTGCACTGGCAGGAAAACCAATCAGTCTCCCGCAGTTTGGATTGGAGCCTGGTCAGGCGTGCTTGGTGAGCACGGGAATGGAAATGGATTCTGCAGGAGAGTCGCTCTGCAGGAGAGTCGCTCATCGTTCTCCCTGTGAGATGAGATCTTCTGAGAACGTTGATGGAATGCAGTTGTGATGTTTTCCTTTATTCATTTTTTATCATTTTTTTCTTTTTTCTTTTTTTTTTACACATCATTTGTATTTTCTGTAATATAGCCTTTGGTGCCTCAAGCTTTTATTCATTCCTTTATCAAAAGAGTTTATACCTTATTTTAAACCATTTGAGTGGTGTTTATTTCAAAATGAAGGAGAAATTTTGTTTGGGAAGGACTGAAAAGACGTTGCGCACTGTTTTTGTTTTGATTTGTTTTGTCTTCAAGAATAACTCCATCTGATTATCAGTAAGTTGGCATTGATTTCAACCATATATCCACTAAAGCTGCTTAGTGTTTGCATAAAACATTGCGGCAGTGAATGGAAGTAGCTGAAAGTCTTACTTTTAGCTACTTCCCTGGAATAACTCACATACGTTATTCCAGGGACATCTCCTCTCACACAACTCAAATTCTCCAAGTTTATAAGTTACTCTTGGTATTGAAAACTCGCTTGCAAATATGCTGAAGTTGTAAGAGATCTCGTGTACAGTGTGGTCAAGTTTTCTGCATGAACACTGTTTAGAAAATGTAGATTTAAAAAGAAAACTCATTTTTGATGGAGTGTATCCAAAGGCTATTTAAATCCATTTAAGGTCTAAAGTAGAAAAGGTTATTGTCAACATAATAGTCTATAGCAAGCTTCTTTACACCTATACATTTCTATATTGTCTTACATACTGTATATGGTGACAATATATATATTGAAGTACATTAATCATCTTCCACCAACACCAGTCTGGCCAGTTATATCACATTCCTCATCACATGGAGCAAGCATTATCAGAACTTAGGATTTATATTTATTTTATCACACAAGTCCATTTACCTTTTCATACTTCCAGCATTAAAATTAGTTATTTTGAAAATGTAGGTGCTATGCAAGGTAAGTTGTTTTTTGGTTTTTTGGTTTTTTTTTCTTTCTTCATGTATAGTGCATTTCAAAAGTATGAAAAGCCCTTCTCGTATTATTACATTTTGAGTTGTAACAACTAAAATCTTTAATAAATTTCATTGGGGTTTGTTGTTATTGATCAGAGCAAAGTAGTGCATAATTGTGAAGTGGAAGGTAAATGGTTTTCATTGTTGTTGTTTTTGGGGTTTTTTTGGAGATAAAAGTTTGAAAAGTGTGGTTTGCACATGTATTTGGGATCCTAATTGAATTTTTTGTTGAGCAACCCTTCTTCAAACATAGTGACATCTAGAATAGAGCTGCACAATATTAAAAAATCTAGCATATCATTTGTGTGTAGTGTGAACATCTGCTCTTGTATGGCTCTGTCCAATTAGCTAAATAGTTAGCAAGTAAAACATAACTTCCTTTGGAACATATTAGCCAACAATTATTGCACTCCAAACAGTCTTTTCCAATATGAGTATTACAGACACTGATCTAGTGATGACAATATGTTTGTGATCTATTGTGCAGCCTTAAGCGATAGCCTGATTGTTCTTTTCAGAATAGCATAGAGATTAAATTAACAGATTACTTATCAGAGCAAAGCTAAATACATGCACATGGCACACTTCAAAGTATTGATTTGGAAAAAGCAAATGTGGAATACTATGTGTCATGTATCCACTTAAAAGTTAGGCACTGCTTTGTGTTGATTTATCACAAAATATGTTTCATCCCAAAAATATTGACGTTTGTAATTGTAACATGACAAGATGTCATGTCAATTGTCAATTGTCATGTTACAATTGACAGGGGTGTATAAACATTTGCAAGGCACTGTACAGTCAGATCTCAACCATTTACTGTAAGCGCAGATGTAATGGCAGGTCGATCTGTGAGGATGTTTCTGTTTAATTGTTCATCTCATCATTGTAACGAGTGGATGCACATCTGTACAAACCATTTCTTTTTAATCATAAAAGCAGCTACAGCTAAAAGATAAAAAAAAAAAGCAGATTTCTTTACAGCTGTTGGGGGTTTATGTTTGTCTACAATAGGAGGTTTTTTTTAACATTTATTTGTGTATTTGTTTCAGTATTCTAAGTGGTGCATTATTTATTTTTCTACAGTTTTCTTTTTGTAAATGAAGGCATTTTGTTGGGTTCTGAGCAGCATTCCTTTTTAGTTTCTGATGCCAGTTTTTGTGTTGATGTGACGGAACTTTAAGCTCATAATGAGGCATCATAAAACAAATCTGCAAATGTAACATAGGTAGAAATTGAGAGGGCATTTGCATGTTATTGTAACGTGTACTTAATGTGCATTTACTTCAATTTATAGGCCTTACATCACACGAGTACATCTGCTTTGTCTAACTTTGTGTGTCAACTATGACGACACACCAATTATAAATTCATGACGGCCTTGTCTCACACTTTTTTCTTTCTTTCCTTCTTTACATTGAATGTAGTTTGATATATATGTATAGTGGAATATTAATGTACTGTTGAGATGTGCTCATTTGATATAAAGTGCAATTTATACTTTGGTTCATGCGTGTAGCATCAAATGCTGCTTAACTATCACACTACAGTGGTTTTCTTTAGCTTCATTTGTTCAGCAGTGCGACCCTGTATACCACTACCTGGAGACATGGAGGAATATGTAAACACAGACTTTTAATTAAATCTTAATTTACAGGATTTTTGTTTCAATCTCTTTTTTCAATCGATATTTGTGTCAATATTTAATAGTTTGTTTTGGTAATTATTTTTTGTTTTGTTCTAATTACCTGCCTTCGTTTTATTACAGCCGTTGTTCTCATAAGGTGCTGTAACTTTAGAATGTGCAGCTATTTTTTTATTTTATTTTATTAAACATTGTTTGAGTTTGGTGTTCAAGTTTTACATTTAGTTTACTAAGCTAGACATAAGTGCCAAAATATATCAACTATTGACTTCCTATTGAGCTGCACAATTGGTACTAGTAGGATGCTTCGAATCTATAATGCTGTGCTGCACAAAAGCCTCTTGCTTAAAGTTCCTCTGAGGCAGACTTTTTCAACTCTGGTCCTCAGGTACACTATTCTGCATGTTCTAAATATTTTCTTGCTTTAATATATATAATAGACAATTGTAGTTCTTTTAAAAAAAACTGTTAATCAGCCATCAATTGAAATCATGTGTGTCAAAGCAGGGAAACGTCTGAAATATGCAGGCCATGTACCTTGATAGCCAGTGTTGGAGAAGCACTGTACTAAAAGTTAGGACAGTGTTTCTAACTCTGAACGGCATGTGTACTGATCAAAAAAATTGTCCTTTTGATATTTTTTTGTTTGTTTATTACCAAACAACTTTTTTTATTTTATTTTCTAGTTTGGAGCAGATTTATTTTCTAAGTTTTCCAAGGTGTCTTTTTTTTCTTAGTTTGGCCCCTAGAAACAGTCAAAAAGATAAATAAGTGATGTTGAGTATATTTACCACCTTTGGACTTTGTTAAAGTTACTGTATCTTGGTTGAGGAGGAAAACATTCAGCTGGATGGTTGTCATTCACACTACAGCTCCTCTTGTGGCAAAAAGAATTATAACATGCAGAAATGTTGATGGGAATAAAATCCCACATTCACTGAAAAGATGTATTTTTCTTTTCTAAAACAAAATTAAAATAATTTATAAAGTTGTAAACACAATAAGAAAATCAGAAGTGATCACATTTGATGTTCCTTAAATCTGTTTGCATGTGGCTTTTAAAGGCAACTAAAAGATTAACCAAAACAGTTAAAACATTTTGTCTGCATGTATGTCTTTGGTATATTGGGAAAAAAAAATATTTCAGGACTTCCATAGAGGACACAGTGAAGTGCAAACATTATTTTCCACTGATCCAAACTTTCCAAGCGAAAAAGCAGACGCAACACAAAAGAGTTGCATCCACAATATTGTTGCTGCTGCATTAATGTTTAAGCACAGGAATTTTCTTGGATTAACAAAAATTCTTAAGCCAAATTGAAAGAGCAAACTTGTCATGTATCTTAATTCTGGTTTTGTTTGCATAACTCAAAAAGTTTGAGTTATTGGACATGTTTTTAATGGTATGTTTTTCTTTCAGCCTTTTTTCTTTTATTGATGCAATACCAACTTTGTCTACATTTCTTGATCTCACATTCTGTATTTCGAGCTGATATTTCATATGACTGTGCTGTTGGAGGAAAATAAACCTTCTTTTAAGTATTCCAAAAAGAAAGTTTGCCTTTATTTCCAGTTTTAGTTTGAGATATGTAATATTCCTCTTTATGTTTCAATTCTTAAAATTATTTAATAAAAACATAACTGTTCACATAGTTTGAGAGTTTTTTCAAAAATGTTTTGGCACTACTGGTCTTTATTTGAAGAGTTTATGTTTATAATATAAAAGAATTGAACTCTTTTTGTGTTGTTATAGCGCCATCAATAATCTGAAATAAATGTGCGTTAGTGTGAGGAATAGCTATTTATTTTTTAATCTTTTGAAGTGTTTAGAATGTAAAAAAAGACTAAAATTTACAGAAACTGGGGAACTACTGAACAACGTCACATTTTCTGATGGGATTAACCGAATTTAAAAATAGTTAACATTTTTAGATAAGCTTAACTACAATAACATGTTTACATTAGACTAAAAAAAGAAAATACAGGTTGATAAAAAGCTGATTTAATGTTGTTTTTTGTTCCTTACAATTGTGTTTGCAATTTATTAGACATTTTTCCTGTGTATTTTGTTGTATTAAATATCCTATTGCACACATTGTCATGAGCCAGTGTGTATTTTAGGTACGGTGACCAAACGTCCGTATTTCCCGGGACATGTCCGTATTTCACGTCCTGTCCCGGGCGTCCCGGGTTTTTTTTAGAAAGTGAGGAAATGTCCTGTTTTTGAAATTACCTTCATTGGACCATTAAATTTACAGGCACTAGGGCACTGCGCACGGCGCTGCGTGTGACGTAATCACTGAGCCGAGTCAGTGCGGGCAGCCCTGAAGTTAGATAGCGTGCCCCCCTCCCCCCCCGCTCCAAGGTGTCCTTGTTTTCCAAAATGAAAATATGGTCACCCTATTTTAGGACATTTACTAACAAAAGCACAAAAGTGCCTCTTTCTATTGATTTATTCATGCTATCTTTATGATCCACTTTTATTTATTCTGTTTTTTTCCCCCAAAATTTTAAAAATCGCTATTGCCCTACCAGATATTTTAGTTGAGGCTATATAACTTGTAACTATAATGCATTTTTAGGATATGTTAAAGCTGCCAGAAATCACCTACAAATCCACAAACATTTGAGACATCTAAAACGACTGTTTTAACAGTTCAATTACATTCATATGCATCAATATTTACATGAAGACTATCTCGGCACAACTGCAGAAGGTAATTTCTGAATTCTTCCTTATGTCCAGTCAGCACTAGGGAAAATTAATGGTGTTTTCAGATAGTGTGTCAAGTAGCATTGCACCAAGACATTTAAGTTTTCAAAGCTGTTTTCTTTTTAATATTTTAGATAACCTTTACAAAAGAATATGCTATTTTTGTCCTGAATAATTTTAAATCATGTTCTATTCTAATCTGTGGATAGGTTAATCAAAGAACACTGGCCCATAACTAGGCGTTCAGTAGATATCACTAGAGAAATAGATTGTACACCATTTGTAAACAAAATGTGAAGAGCAGTGATTCTTGAGAAGCGGGACAAAATGGGTATAAATTTTCCCAAATTTATTTTTAATTATTCCTCAAGCTTATGTATACAAATATGACAAATAATGTTTTGGAAATGTAAAGATACTAAGGTGCAGGCTCCCAGTTGCAAATTGTTTTTGAAAATGTAATTTTTAATGGACCTGGCCCAGAACTTTGTCATCACCATCTGACAAAAATAAATATACAATTATTTTTTGAATGACCCTATTAGTGATATTTTTACTCAGTTTTACAGACAAATGCTTCTCAAGAAACAAAAGAAATATTATTTAAAACAAAATACAACCAAGTCCATCTGAAGGAGTCGACAGTGCATGACAGAGTTGACTCAGAACTGAAGGTGGTGACAAATTAGTGAGTAAAAAGAAATACTTGGTACATGTGAAGTAATGCCATTTATGTAAAATATATAAAAATGAATTAACTGCACATTTAAGTGAGATTTGTAAACAATATCACTGAAAGAGTCACACTGTCAGTTAAAAACTCTGATGGAGTTGACAAAATGTCAAACTACCTCAATTTATATGATGTTATTATGAAGGAGGCCATATTGTAGCTCATCAGGTCCATGAAATATTTACAGTTTACTAAAATTAAGCATTTATTTCACAAAACTTCATCAAACTTTTGATGAAGTTTGTAAATGGTCAATTATGGTGTTGACACGTCATGGTTGTGACGAACAACTTAGGGATAAAACGGAAGAAAAAAACTACATAACAAAGGCTAATTAGAACTTAGCAAAGGAAGAGAAAAGAAGAAGTCATGGGGTCCTCAGAAGTTCTGACGCCCCCCAATAATGCCTGATTTTTTTAATATTCTTTTTATGTCTGACGGTGTTGACAAAAACTTGGGACAAATTTCAATTGAGTTGGAAAATATATAAAAATTATTTTTTATTCAATTTATTGATACTTTTATAGTTATTTATTTGAATACTTATACTTAATTGTCATAATATATTATCTTAGTATTCCTTTAATCATTTTAAAGTATTTTCTAATAGTTTTTAATAACAAGGGATTTTAAAGACACCATATTTCATTCAAATTTTGTGCTTTATCCATAGGACCTGTTTTGTCCCTCTTCTCAAGAATCACTGAGAGGTAATTTAATTCCCTCATTTATTTATTTATTTTTTTATTTAATTTTCCCTCTACTTTTGTCTACGTGGCCTCTCTGGCTTTCCATACCTTTGTCAGACTTTGATAGCAGCGCGAGCAGCAGTTCTCGTGCCCTCCCCGTGGGCGCGCGCGTTAATAACTCCTTACAGGTGTATGTAAGCTGGCTGGAACAGATGGTGCTCGATCAGTTTTTCTGTTGCATGACATAAAGATGTCGCTTGACGGACTGGAGAAAAAGAAGACGATAGACTTGAGAAAGAAGCACATTGGGTAAGGCATATCATTCTGATATGACTGCAGATGTTAGAGAACTTACAGAAACGACAGTCTGATTATGTAGAGCGTTACAGAAAAGAAAAAGTTTGTCTATCACCTTATTATCATTATTATATCTGCCAAGAATTAATACCACCATTCTAAAGTTATTTGCTTATAAACTTCATTTTAAATTATTTGTGTAGGGCATTACTACTATGTGGTTACCTTTTTGCTAGCATATGTTTTATGTTGAAGTTCTGAATCAGCGGGGATTCACATGTATTGTTGCAACAATTTATTGTTCCTCTGCAGACCATCTTGTAAGATCTTCTTCAGCCATGATCCCATCAAGATTGTAAAAGCCAAAGGTCAGTATATGTATGACGAAAAAGGACAACGCTACTTAGACTGCATCAACAATGTGGCTCACGGTAAGCGTAAAAATACAAAACACACTTTTAAATGTAAAAAAAAAAAAGTCTAGTTATTGAGATTCTGAAAGGATCTTTAGACAACTGTAACACTACAGGAAATTTCTACAATATGTAATACAAAAAAACAACCTATTAGTAGTAAATTCTATTCTTTTTTCCCGCAATTATCTGGTTTAATTTTCATGATTGTCTAACTAAGTTTGATTTAGACCTCCTGTTTTTCTCCAGTGGGCCACTGTCACCCCGACGTGGTGAAGGCAGGAGCTGAGCAGATGGGATTACTTAACACCAACACCCGGTTCTTGCATGACAACCTGGTACTGTATGCCCAGAGGCTGCAAGCAACCCTGCCAGACAAGCTGTCCGTGTGCTACTTTGTCAACTCAGGGTAAAATATATCCAGTCATACTTTTCACACCTGAAACAAAGACTTTAAAAAGGCGTTACCAACAGTTCAGACGGTTCAAGAAACCCTCAGTTATGAAACAACTTTTGTTTTCATAACAAATGTTATGAACTTTAGTTATCTAAAAAACAAGTTTTTTATGTATAAAAACTTTTATGCATAAGTTTTTTTTACTTATGTATAAAAAAATTACATTTTCTCCGATGTATAAGTTACATAGATTTGAAAACCTTCAGTTAATAAACATTTTATGGTGCAAAGGTCTCTTGGTTTGACTATATTGCAGACATGAACAAAGGAAGGATAAGATGCACACTCAGCATTAGTTGCTTCCTAAAGGTCTGATTGATCAAACTGATCCAGGTCACCATGGTTACTTATTTACACCACTTTTCTACAGTACTGCAGCATTAACCGTCTGAATAATCTAGATGGAGGTAATTATGTTTTTGATAATGATCCATAAACCCTCAATGCTACACTGAAGACATATCAGCAATGTTAAGTTATAAACTTGACATAAAAGAGGTCTCCTAGAGGTCTTTAGAGGCAAAAAACTGAGCTTGTGGGGTGAGCTGACAGACTTTGTTCTAACAGCTGGTAGTAGATGCAAAAGTATTTGTCTACCAAAGCACTTCAGAACAACTACAAATTTCAATTACAATTTCTCTGAGCGAAAATCCCAAAGGGATTAATAAAGTTTATATTTATCCATCTAATCTAATCTATCCTCACTGCTTTTATTAAGATCCTGTGTGATGGAGCATAAATATGAAGTGGAAGAGCAGGTTCTACTAAGCAAACTCTGAAAGGTGTGTTGTGTTTCTGAGAATAGTTTTCCACCACACAAAGTGATTGGTATGTCAATCAAAAAGTTAATTTTGGTCTCAAGTCAAACCAGAGCACAATCTTTCACATGTTTTCTGTGTGACTTCTAGAAAATTGCAAACAGAACTTCTTGCTTTGTTATTCGTCCGGTTGAAAGATTCTCCCACCTGAGCTGTGATCTCTGCAGCTCCTCCTAACTTTCAGGAACCTTTTGGCTACTTTTGCTCTCTTTGTCAGTTTGGGTGGATGGTCATGTCTTAGGAGGTTTGCAATTGTACCATCTCAGTTAAAATCGATAGAATTCAAGTGCATGCTACACATTTCACACCTTTACTTGTGAAATAAAATGTGAAAAGCATGCATGATTTTTCTTCCACTGCATATTGGTTTATCACAAAAAATCTCAGTAAAATAAATTGGTTATAATAACTAATAGAGGTAGATGACCTGCAATTTTAATCTGGAGTTTTGGAAGTATTAATAATTTAAAACCCTTTTTCAAGGCTCTAAGAGTGAATTAACATTTATTTATTTCTTTTTGCATTTATTCAGTCAGGATGAATGAATGGGCGTTCGCCTCAGCTGCTCTTGCATTGGGAGATGAAATAACACGCAGCGAATGACGTCCATGAGGCTTCACCTGTGTGTTTTGTGGTGACTGAGTAACTTAATGTAACCCTTTGCCCCATCAGCTCTGAAGCCAACGACCTGGCCCTCCGACTTGCATGGCAGTACACAGGGAACAAAGATATCATAACACTGGAAAAGTAAGAGCCGCTATATATCTCAGTCATGATGTGTGTTGTGACAGAGCAGCCATGTCTTCTTACCTTTAATTCATAGCACTAAAGTTTGACACAAGAGCTCTAAGTGATCCACTGGATTGTGTTTACTCTGTCTGCAGTGCGTACCACGGCCATGTGTCATCACTCATCGACATTAGTCCTTATAAGTTCCACCAGCTGTCAGATGCTGAGCAGAGTCACTTTGTCCATGTGGTGAGTGGGGTTTTGCTCTCACCTTCCACCTGCCTGCACTCTATTAAAACCCCATAGCTTTGCTCTGCTCTGCTGCGTTTTGTCAGGCTGCTGAGTTTTCAGCATATGCGTGAGTGGAGATAAGAAAGGAAAAGACAGAGAAGAGCAAAAAATGCATCCATAACTCTTTTTACCCTAAACTAAATTTGGTTTGATAACATTTATTTGGTTGAAGTATTGCTCTTTTGGAAAATTTATTCCCTCTGGTTTTGGGTGCCTGGGTTATACTTATGATATGGGTCACGAGAACGTTTCATTTTCTTTTGGGATAAATAAAGAATTTTTTTCATAGAGTTGAAATATTTTTGATAGCTTTCTTTGGTCTTTGGATGATTTTAACTAGATTACAGACCTGAGCGAAGTTCCCCCCCCCACCTTCTTCAAATCAGACAAAATATTTCTGTATATCTTTAAAATGATAGCAGCACAAACGAACATTTTTGCTGCACAAACCAACACAAACGTATGACACCAATTTTGTCTGATTTGAAGAAGGTGGAGGGGCCAACTTCACTCAGGTAATTTACCGTACCTAACCATCTTCATAGCTTCTAAACCTCAAAATGACACAATGATGTAGCATTCTGTAACAAAAATACAATTTAAAGTTGGTACACACTCCCAGACAGAAGCAAGCCTGCTGTTCAGTGAGTTCCACCAGCCCATTTTGCCACCAGCAGCATATATGTATTTCCACAACAAGGAATAAAATATAAAGAAATGTGTTAGTTTTCAGATTAACACAGAACACAGAAAACAAAAGTAAGAGCCCTATATATTGTACTCTTTCCACACAGGCTCCAAGCCCAGATGTGTACAGAGGCAAATACCATGCAGACCATCCTGATGCAGCTACAGCGTATGCAGATGAAGTCAAAGACATAATAAAGAAAGTCCATAAAAAAGGACATAAGGTATAGTTCATGTCTAATGTTTTTGAATGCTTAGACTAATAGAGTGCTTAATATATTGTGAAGTGTTTGAAGTAAATTATTTCATTGCACAAAATGACCAATATGCTTTGGTTTGTTTGACTCTGGACTAATATTTTCCTACACAAGAAATGTTGATGCTTTCTTTGTTTTCCTCTGATTTAATTAAATACCAGGCGGCACTTTTTCATTTATTTTTTTGCGAAACATCATGAAAGCTTTGCTAATATTAGATCTGATGACCTAGAGTAACATTGAAGCCTGTCCCAACATTACACAACAGCCACAATCTTATTTAGCCCAGTCAAGTGAAAACCAAATCAGCAGACTTGATACAGGAAGGCGTACGGGTCAAAGACGGTGGGAACCGTTCTATTACTTATCAGCCTGGCTGCAGATATGTGGAGCCAATATGTTTTTCTCTTGGGCAGATTGCTGCTTTTATTGCCGAATCGCTGCAGAGTTGTGGCGGGCAGGTCATCCCCCCAGTGGGTTACTTCCAGCAAGTGGCTGAGTATGTATCCAGCATTAGTGTTTGTGTTTACACTGATAGCTATAGTGTCACTGACCGTTTTTGATATCAAGTCTGCCCTAATTTGCTTAATGTACGACTAAGTCTAAATAAGCTTTTCTCCTCTACAGGCATGTCCGCAAAGCAGGAGGTGTTTTTATCGCGGATGAGGTTCAGGTGGGTTTTGGCAGAGTTGGCTCTCAGTTCTGGGCCTTCCAGCTTCAGGGAGACGACTTTGTGCCCGATATTGTGACAATGGGGAAGCCTATTGGCAACGGCCACCCCATGTCATGTGTGGTCACAACCAGGGAAGTGGCCGAGGCCTTTTTGTCATCTGGAATGGAGTACTTCAATACAGTAAGAGCTTATTTTGAGAATAAAGAGAAAATTAAAGAAAGTCATGTACTGTTTTACAGCATAAAATGATGTTGCAAAAAACTCATTGAAAATACTTAAATGAATATGTAAAACCTATTATTTTCATTAGTTTGGCGGTAACCCTGTGTCTTGCGCCATTGGTCTGGCCGTCCTGGATGTGATTGAGAAAGAGGATCTGCAGGGAAACGCACTGCGTGTTGGGCAGTACCTCACTAATGTGCTGGAAAAACAAAAGGAGAAGCATCCACTGATTGGAGACATTAGGTGAGTCAAAGCCCGACTCCAAAACGCTAAATAATCAGTGGCTTCAAGAAAAAATATATCATGTAAATTCTCTCTTTTCTTGAAATAGAATTAAGTGAACTGGGAAATTCCAGGTCTTTATAACACCTTTTAAATATGTTTTTACATTTTTTCAAATTAATTAAGATTGTTCGAATTAGCATGACTAAAGAGCTTTTACATGACATTTCTCATAGCTACACACACTTTGTACCACTTTTCTTCATAAGACATCAGAGGCTCCAAAGGAAAGTTGATTTATTACAATTAGGTAGAAAATCAAACATGTTCTTGATTACTTTATATTTTTAATAGTGTGTAAAACATCATAAAAGAACATATGTAAAAACAGAATTTTAGCAATTTTCAGCAATGGCTTCAGGCTAAACCAAGGCGTCACTCTCTGCAGGGGGCGAGGCCTGTTTGTTGGGGTGGAGCTGGTGAAGGACAGAGTGAAGCTCACTCCAGCTACAGCCGAAGCCCAGGAGGTCATTTATAAGTAAGACTTAAGGTTTTAGTCGTGTTTTTCTGAGGTCAAAAACAGACATATGACACAGAATCTACATGAAAAGTGTGAACATTTTATTTGCAGAAAATGAGGAGAATTAGAAGATAAGTACTTAACAGATAAAACGGGAAAGACAGACGTTGTTGATTGCTACCAGTTAACTTTGTTTTTAAGGCAGTTAAACTGAATGTTCAGATTGTAAAATCCAAATATTCCACAACTAACAGCTATAAAAACACTATTGATCACTGCATAAAGCTGGCATTTAATGATTTTTCACATATTATGGGGGGAAGATTAAATGGTGCTAATGCCACTGACAAAATTAAACAATAGTGATTATTCCAGATGGTTACTGCACAGTATGTAAATGTTTATTGTACATACACTCAAAGATGCATTACATGAAATCATGCACATATACATTCACACACCGATGATGGCAAGCTACTGGATTGTAGCCACAGCTGTCTTTATTGAGAAACACAAACATATGAGTAATTAACTAAGGTAGAACCTTCTTAACACACATGCTTAGCAATTGTCATTTTAAAATGGCATTATCTGTAGAAGAGTGGTAGATGGTTCTCCTTTAGCTTCAACACCAGTCTGGGTCTTCTTCAAGGGTTAAGTACTGGGCCCTTCTTTTATCAAGCTGAGCAGCAGTGCTCAGTAAGATGTGGACCATATTTTAGTTCAGTGACAGCTGAACCAGGAACAAAACTAAGCAGTTGATTACGCTAAAGATATAATGCCATTAAATACTGTATGCCTGTGTAAATAACCACAGAGAGCTAAATACTGAATATTTCCAGATTAAAGGAGCAGCACGTCCTTTTAAGCGCTGATGGACCTCATCGTAATGTGCTGAAATTCAAGCCCCCACTGTGCTTCACCACGGAGGATGCTGACCTGGTGGTGGAAAAGATCGACCCCATTCTTAAAGGTATTTGTTTACTAGCTGCAGATGTTCTGTGAATGTGTTCAGAGGTATTATGTTGCTACTTCCTTCATTCCAGAGCTGGAGGAAGCATTAGGCTTGAAGGCAAACAGTACAGCAAATACAGAAAATGAAAAGAGGAGAAAGGTAAGCTGTGTGTGAAGTCCTACCAACTCTACCAAGATTTTTACTTGATGAGTCAGGCTTTAATTACTTTGACTTGTGCTTCATTTCTTCACAAGCTGTCAATAGACGAAAATGGGCACGGTGGGTTAAATCACAGCAATGAAGGAGTCCAAGAACAAACCATAAAACAAAGGAAACGGATGAAAACATAAAGATGACTAAAAGCATTTATAGGAATTGGAGAAAAATGTCTCAAGATTAATTTTACACAAATGAAGTTGCAGCACCTTCTCAGGTGCTTGAATCAGAATATCTTGTTGGTTGCAAAGACTTTAAGGTTATTACAGAACTATCATGTCATCTAATGTTTTAAATGTCTAATCCTATAAATCATATGTGTGTGTGTGTGTGAAAATACTATGTGGTACTTTGGCAACAAAATACCTCATTCCTCTTTATAGATATATGAAATATTTGTATGAACCAGTGAATACAGTTATATTCCGTCATATAAAATAGTATTTAATTTGATATTTGAATTAAAAAGGAAATTTTTAAACCTAGTGTTCTGTTTTCTTAATGTGTACCAGATCTGTTTCTTAGTGGTACTGAATCTCCACCAAACAGGTACACTGTTTGACAAATCTTCAATTATTTACCAATGTTTCCATGTTCCACAGTCTGAATTCAGCTCCAAGCATGTTACTTGGATGTGATACTGATATCACTTTTTTTGCAAATGGAACTCAGAAATGTGGTGTGCACACCACCTTGGTGTGTCCTACCGGGATAAATCCATTCTCCCGTCTCTTCTCTAGGCTTTTCTCCTTTGCAAAAAACTTTCCAAAGACATCTGATCTGTTTCTTACTCATTTTGCTGCTTGTGGGCTCAATGTTGGCGCGCAAGACGTAACCGAGAGAATACGGTTAAAGGATTTTAAAAATAAAAGATCCTCCAGACTCAAATAATACATAAAACGGAAATATTTAATTATTTTTTGTGCGGCCCGGTACCAATTGGTCCATGGACCGGTACTGGTCCGCGGCCTGGAGGTTGGGGACCACTGCAAAATATGGAAGTCTGAATTAGTTGATACAAGTTAATAAATTGCAAATCACTGCCAAGGATTCTAAAAGTACCTCCCTAAAAATCACACAAAATTTTTGAAACAAGAGATTCAGATTATTTCTAGACTATTGATTGTGCCATTAAAAGGAAAAGTAAACATACAGAGGAATTACAAGTGACAGATCCACTGATACATAGTGTTACTTTCATGGCAGACATTATTTTGGAAGCAGTAAATCCAATGTTTACTTTCCTACCACATAGAAAAATAAACCTGCTAACTCAGAAGTAGCTATTAAAGGCGGATGCCTTTTTATGCCATGTTCTTACACAATGGTCACAAAAAAATCCTACATTTTTGTTTGAAGCCATAGCTGCTTTGGAGTCATAAATTTATTCAAAAACTTGTTATACTAAGTCTGGTGTTAAAGCTACCAGAGGACATCTATATATATATTTTTTTTTCCAGCTGTCGCAAACGAAACTGGCCTTTCACAGTGAAAACTGAACACCACCCCCACCTTGTGGAGGAAATGTGACAGTACACTTGGATGTAAATGAAAAAGGCTACTCAAAAGATGCATTTCAACATTTGCAGTCTATAAGTGCACTGATGAACTGAATTTCCTTTAATACACTAGTTTTGAGTTTAATTTAATGACAGGTTAATAACCCACATGGAAATAATCTTGTTACTTATTTTCTCTTAGATTTAGAGACATCTTATTAAAGATCAAAACATTTTTTTTCTCTTGTATAACAGCTGTCATAATTCTATCCCTTGCTACAAAGGAAGGTGAATCTGTAACATCACAAAATTAAGTTTCTGATCAAAACTGGGCTGTGATGATTGTACCAATTTAAAAATGTATCTTTAAGGCTCTATAAAAATAACTTAAAAATTGGTGGGGAGGACAGCTATGACCCCAAGGTCAATCATAAAAATATAAACAAGTGTGACAATCTGAGTAAATGAAGATGTAACCATATACAAAAACAGAAACTTTCAATTTCATGACCTTGTTCAATGATTTTAATACAAAAACTGACAAACACTTTCAGACACTCAACAAAATAACGCAAACTGTTCTAATTCTGTATTGAAATTGGTGGCTGCATCTCATAGACAGCTTCCTTTACACAGTTTTTCTTAAGCAAATGTGAATAGGCAGTAACATTTGCACAAAGCCTAATAAAAAGGTCTGCTAGAGGCTCTGAGTTTTAAAGGTTTTGTTTTGGTGAGGGTGTTGGTCTGGTTGCATTTCTTGAGCAAAGTCGGTGCTTTCAGTCTTGATAGGTTAAGATTTGGATAAGTGTCACCTTTATTTATAACTGATTCTATGATTGTGTTTGGTACATTTCTGTTGTCCACGTTCTTAGCCCATGAGGTATCCTCTGAAAAGATAACACAGATGCAACACAGATTTTTAAATGCTTTTGATTTTTACCCCATGCCAACGGTAATTTACAATCAAATCAAATAGTGAGCTTCAACTTACGGCAGCTTCATGCGCATGAAAACTCTGGCCATGAAGAAGCTGAGGAGGACACTGACAAAGCCGATGAAAAGCAGCAGGAAACGATTCAGTTTGGGAATGTTTGGCGCATTGGAGCGGTCCAGGATTATAAAGCCCAGGCCTCCCATGGTGAAGAGGAAACTGGAGGCCAGTCCTTCCATAATGTACTGCCCATTAACTCTGGAAAAGCAAGGAGTCAAAATAAGTTGTGAGAATATGAAATATTTTTCTCCTATGTGTTTAAGTACTGAGAATTAGTGATACCTATATGCCAGAAAGGCAACTGGTCTCTGGTGTCCATGCTCATCTGTCATTGAACCCACACTTGGAGGTTCTACAATAACATCATAGATAATACCTGTAGGTTGGACAAATGGATACAGATGAAAGAAAAGCACACTTATAAACAAAATGCATGTATAATTAGTATGCAATAGTGTTTGAATAACTATCTCAGAAGGTTTCTAAGAAAATTCAAACAAGACCTAGAACTAATAAAAATGTGTTTTTGATACAGAAATCATGGAGAAGGCTGCTGATTAACCAGTTGTTAAGCAGACTGTCAAAAGTTCACTGCTAAAGATATTTGCTGCACTCAAACACACAGCATTCAGATCTCTCCAGGATATGGGCGGCTCCTAAAGCAATACCATCTTCCTTAACCAGTCCCAGGTATCCCAGGATGATCACCTCCATGCAATAATTAATGATAAAGGAGCCCCAACCAAGTGCATGTTGTCCAATACATATTAAAGCTTTTCAGCATATTGTGAAACTCTTCTTTTATTCGCCATATCTTCTGATTATTATTTTTTTTCACAGACTGAATTCCTGGGGTTTAAACATCAATATTTATCGAAATGAGAGCTTGTAATAAGTTAGGCTTTCACATATAAATTTCGCTTCCGTTATGTTCTATTGGTCAGTATAAATAAAATGTGCAAGCTAGCTTGTTTTGTCGCACAAAACAATAACAAAAAAAGCTCTTATTGGTTTAGCTGGAAGGTTAACCTGCTTTAGCGACTACAAATACAACAAAAGCACATCTTATTGCAACTAAAACAGAACTATGAGAATTAAAGCTGCTTTTATATACTGTGTTAATGGAGACTGGCTAGCCGTCTCTTAGCTTGTTGTTAGCTATAGTTACCTCCTGTGATGAGAAAGTAGGACACAATGACGACCGCATACACCGTCATAGCCGACGGCATGTGCAGCCATGACGGTTTCTTCAGTTTTATATTCGGACATTCGAGCACAGCAAACGGAAAACTGTATAAAGTCTCCATGATGGAACAAAAAAGTAGCCTCCTTCTCGCTAGCAGAGCTCCTTTCAGCCCAGGCTCGGGTACGTCTGCGCGCTGACTTGGTTGACGTGTCCCGGAAGTACATGCGCTTCATTTTCTTTCTTTCTTTCCTGTGGCTTCAGTAATAAAAATCACTTTTTCAGAATAGAAAAAGAAAAACGTTGAATATTTAATAGAACATCATAATAACCTCCCTTCTACGTTACTTAAAGAAACAGTAAGAAATGTCCATCAGTGTTTAGTTCAGCTAGATTTACAATGTATTTATGCCTATGGGAATATTTCTATTAAATCTCTATTCTTCCCATATAAAAACGGTTCAGCAGTCCATTACCACTCACTTCAGGACTGAAGAGAATCGCAGTGTCGGAACAGTACAGGGTTTGAAAACTCCGAGTTATAAGTACAATATTTTTAATTATAGCAAATGTATTCTTAAGTTATCCAAACAGATATCGCTCTGCTAAAATAAGTGGTTAAACTCCTTACAACTCATCTTGCATAAACAAAAGACATGGAAGCGCATGTCGTGGAGAAACCCTTAAAATACTCAAATGGGGTCTCTACAGCATTTTGCTCATCTGAATTACTTTTAACAATAATATTTTGCATCTAACATTTTTACTATTGCACTTACCATTTCTAGTTTCATGTTCAAAGTAGGTAAAATCTTTTAAAATAGAACATTCTTTTCTGTTCATGGTCTTCAAGTGTAAAAATATTTTATAACCTTTTGTGCTTTTTCCATTTACATCAAAGCTTTAATGTAAACAAATCTTTTTGTATTAATCACAAGATTTTCTTTAATATTTTGTTCATCAAAACAAATGGGGGGAACAAATTATACACATTTGGATGCATTTTTCCCCATCTGAATTGCGTTTTCATGGAAACAAGTGAAATATTGAGCCCACTGAAGGGCACTGTTAACTTGCAGCTGGTATTTTATGAAATATACTACACTAAAAACCACAAAGTAAAATTGTGATCAATATGTGTAATACAATCCTATATAGAAATAACAAGAATAAGGGAGGCCTCCATCTCACTGGAAATTTTTTTTGCCAATTTGATTCAACATATGCACCAGTTTGCAATGTTTACAACTTAAGTAACAAAGTAAATAGTATTTGAAGGTTATTCTTATAGCCTATCCGTGCTATTTAGACATTTCTTCCATATTTTCAGCACTTCAAACCCTTTACTTTGCAAATGAATCTGGACCAGAATTTTTTCCATAGTGGATTATGACTTCAGGCCTGATCAACCTTACAAAAAATGAACTTGGTTATTTTTCAATTTTTCCACATAAGTTGAAATGAAATTTAATTCAAGGATATTTCATCAGTCGATGTTTTGGCTGTCCGTTTGCTCAGAGGATTCTTAGTCTTAGCTGATATATAACACAGACAGGACAACCCACAACTTCAAACAGATTTGTTTGTCATTTTTTTTATTGTGGCAAAACAAATACAGAATTTACTTCGATTTCTGGCTCTGTGCTTGTGCCTTGAGCACCTTGACAACGATCTTCTGCTCCTCAATCAAGAAAGCACGCTTGATCCTGTGAATCACACCAAAAGAGAAGTTTTAATACATTACTCATTAGAAATATGAAAATAAGGATTATAGATTATTAAATGGCAGCATAAAGATAATTTGTCCATTAAATAAAACAATTAATTGCCATTTAATTATATTAAATGGCAATTTGAAAAAAACCAACTAGGGGAGAAACAGCACTGAAAATCTTTCAACATCCATAGCAATTTTTTAATAGAATTAGATCTAACATGTACTTAAGCCCAAATCTTCAGCAAATGGCCTAAAATTAAAATAAAGGCTTCTCTTACCTGTCACGTACACACTTTGCACACATGGATCCACCGTAGGCCCTGCTAACGTGCTTCTTGGTCTTGGAAAGCCTCATCAGAACCTGAGGTCTAACAGCACGAATCTGTAACAATCAAGCATAGGTTGATTTTTATTTTTAAAATCTAAAAATAACAAATCACTAAAAGTCTTAGCATAAGGAGCCTCAGTGTTAAGAACATACAAACAATCAATACTGTAACATACTCACCACAGAATTGAAATACACCTACAACAACCTACGTTTAATTTGGTCCAACACAGAGCAGAAACAGCTGGGTGTGAAACATTTATGGTCCAAAGACCAGTCTAATTTTAGTTATCCACATCAACAAAAACAAATGATAAATTAAATGCTAATCTACATTCTTACAGAGCTTTTTAAGACTATATATGTTATCAACTACAGATTAGCTTTTTTTCTTTAACCTAAAAATATTCTAGATGTTCATGCCATTTGTTTGGCATTTCACTTTAAGATTGTATTACCATATTTGAAACCCAAAACAAGTGCAAAGACAATCACCAGAAAAAAACAATGCAGAAAAATATTAAAACTTACAAATGTATACGAGACATAAACTCTAATACCAACATAACATTTGAGTTTATGTTGTAAAAGGAGCCATTGTTGAGTCTGTTCCAGAGATGGAGATAATTTCATCACAAATTTAAATAGTACCTGTTGACAACTTCTGTTGTAGTTCATAAAACAAAATGTAACATTGTGGCCTTATAATTAAAATTATAATTTTGTAATATGTGTTTTACATTTTCATGCAAAAAAACTGCCAAAGACTTAAAAGTCTTGTAATAAAAATCTTTATTATAGGACTATAATATTACTCTGTGCGCACAGAAATCCACGTTGCTCTTCCATCCTGCTTGCATAAGAATATGTAACAAATACTGGTTTTCAACTGTGCAGTAATAACAGGACAGATAATCTAGTTTTTTCTCACTAGAGTCCATTTGAAACTTCTTCAAACTCAAATGAAGCAAATTATGATTTTTAGGTCATTAAAATAATTAGTAAACCCTTAGAAGGTTTCCTATGAGTTTACAATTTCTTTTATTTCCAATGTTGAATGATGTCATTATTTTAAAGGACAAAGTAAAACTACTATGCCCTCCAGAAATAACAGCACCCAACGGTGAAATTCAATAATCACTTTAGTATCTTTTTGTACATGTCAACAAATTATAATGTGGTATGCAAACTGATGCATGAATGTATAAAACAATCACCAGCATAATACTAATACTAAGTTCCTGCAATTCCGCATTAGAATAAAATAAAACTGTTTTTACCTACTATCATAATAAAGTTCCTCATAGTTAATACTGGCTTTAACAAATAAACTGCCATTCTGGTAAAATGTTAATACAGCAGATGAACTGAGACATCATGCTGCAGAAAGTCTAAAAAAAAAAAAAACAAAAAAAAATAATATGTGTGTGTGTGTATGTATATATATATAACTATATAGCACACCCTGAAGGCATGTTGAATATAGGCAATAAAGGCAATGTTGAATATATTTACCAGCTTATAACATTTTTCATTTGTAAAGCCTAAATGCTGAGTGCATTGCAATCCAGACTGTAATCCAGCATCTAAAATCATTTAATCAAGGGCAGTAGTCAAGTTTGTTTACTTTGGTCATCAGTACACTTAAAACAGCTTTAAGGTTTGATGAACAATGAGGTCAAACAATGTAATCACAAGAGAAAGGTCAATGTTGATGTTAAAGTTGTTTGTTTTTTTAATAAGACCGAGCCAGTATTTTACAGTAAAATATTAAACAATGTATCATGTTTGAGATGATTTCACATTTAGGAAATCTTGTATGAAAACTGCTGTTGAATGTTGCTATTGGGAAAAGCTCCCATCATCGGATGTGTGGAGTTTTAACTAATTGAATGTTGCAGGTACTCACTTCGATGCAACAGATTTTTCCTCCAGTATCTGATGTTTACATCTTTAAGCTGTTTCAGGCGGGTAATTAAGCCTGATATTAATTAAGCTTAGAGTAAAGCTAATGTATGTTTCAACAGCGATTGTGCCCAATTACTGTTAAAAAAATGAGAAAGACTTGTCTATGTTTCTTTCACTATCATCAATGTAGATTAATTAGAAGCGCTAACGTTCCCAAACAGCGGTAATTAGAGATAGTTTAGTTTTAGTGTTGATTTTTAAAGTTGGGTGAGAGATTTAGTTCTGCATTTATCCACGTTTCCAGCAGCTTTGTATTTGTTTGTTATACATGCGTATCCAACTTACAGTCTGAACCAAAAACTCTCAGCATAAATAACCGTACCACTATCCAATATTAATAATGATAATATGTAGAAAACTTGGCTCTTAGTGGGAAAGTTTTGGCTTAAAATAATACTTTTTTGGCTATTTTGAAAATATTTGTGCTACTGAGAACTGTAACAAATGTATTCACAATTGACATACTACTTCAACATCTTTACAGCCCCAGATTGTAATGTTTAAGTAGACTTAAAAGGAATAATTTTGTTCTTATGCTGTTCCAGGTATCAGTATACTTCCCCTAAGTCAGGGGTGCCCAAAGTTGGTCCTTGAGGGCCAGAATCCTGCACATTTTAGTTCTCTCCCTCGTTTAACGCACCTGGATCAAATGATGGCTGGTTAGAAGGCCTAAGAAGAACACTGACATGCTGAAAAGGTTGTTGGTACCACCAGGGAGAGAACTAAAATGTGCAGGATGCCTGCCCTCGAGGACCGACTTTGGGCACCCCTGCCCTAACTAATGAATATCTATAGCGGGAAAGATATATGAGGTAGTTTAGACAATATGTCTCCCCTCCTTATCCATGAATAATTACAATGAAGCTCAACAAATGTACTTACTCCACGCAGTCTTCCAGGGCAGATGCCACATGCTGACTTGGGGGCTTTGCCAACCTTCTTGGTGTACAGGTAGACAATACGGTTACCAGGAGTCCGGGACCTACAGACCAACAAGAAGCTTCATTACTATACGGCAGGGGTGCCCAAAGTCGGTCCTCAAGGGCCGGCATCCTGCATGTTTTAGTTCTCTCCCTCGTTTAACGCACCTGAATCAAATGATGGCTTGTTAGAAGGCCTAAC